>PVHP010048947.1:0-12325 GCA_004024765.1 Zapus hudsonius
TTGGGCCAGGAAGACCGGGATGAGTACTAAGATATACAGGATCCCTTGCCACAAGGACTAATACAGACAGCCCACGAAGGAGGATATACAACTGATCAGGGATGGGGAGGGGGGGAATTGGGGAAGTCGGGATAACAACGCATGGTTTGCCCACTAAATAATGTAACTCATTATGGACAATAAATATTAAAAAAAAAAAGAAAGAAAGAAGAAGACAATGTGCTGTGTTACAACTGAGAAATAACTTTATAGTTGTTATGTATTGCATTATGTTATATTATATTAATTATATTATATGTGGTAACCATTTGTGAAAGTATTTGATTTGAGGGTTTTTTTTTTCCTAGGTCATCCATTCATTTATTCTTTGAATTTGGCATCCTAGGTCTTATCAAACAGACTCATTCAATTCTACTCACAATTTCATCAAATCAGAAAAGCAATGAAAAAGGCAAAAGGTGGACAATTCTCTAAATTATGATTTCAGTCCTTGTGTTAGAATGGAGGAGGAAATCCAACTGATCGGGGACAGGGAAGAGGGAAATAGGGGCATTGGAGACATCAACACATTATTCCCTTATTAAGTGTATCTAATTATGAATAATAAAAAATTAAATTAAAAAACAACCAAACAATAAGATGGTTAACTTACTTCAAACAATTAATAATCACCCATCATGTTGCAAGGAGACATTAGCAACCTCAGAAAGACAAGCATTCCAAGCAGCTCTAATTAGCCTGGGCTTCAAAGCCAGAGTAAACGGTAAGCACATGGAAAGCATGAAGTGCTGCCGAGTGACCTTGGAGAAGATTGCCTTCAGCTCTAGGCTGGGGACATTCATGTCATTACCAAGGCCTAGAAAAACCTGACTATTGAAATAATCAGACATTGGAGGACGTTTTCACAGGGAGCAACTCCTGGGTGCCAATCTCTCAATCAGACCTTATGATGCCAGGTGCTTTTGATTATGTATGAACAAGTGAGGAGCACCTGGAGGCATCTCAAGACTCCAGCTGGAGTAGAGAAGTTCTTAACAAGATAAATCCTGGGATTAAGCCCTTTCCTTGGGAGCCTCTTAGCACCCTATCAGGCATCCACAACCAAGCCGTCCTTTTTATTTCATCAGAGACATTAAATAGCATTGCTCTCATCAGCGTGGCTGCAAAGTCATTAATTTTATGTTTGAGGTAGGAGAAAAAAAAAAGAGCACATTTTCTTAGCTTTTGAGATGTCAAGCAGATTTCACTAAATCCTGAAAGAAAAAGTTCACGTTTTCCCTTTTAAGATTTAAGATGTTATGAGAAGGCTGACTGATTGACTGGGATTGTTCCATGTGACAATTATAGAAACTCTTTAGTGTCATGGTCTTGAATCAATCAAAGTAATCAAGAAATGTTTAAAAAGTCCCTCCAAAAAGTCAAAAAGTAACACTTCATAATACCATGTGCAAAAAGCATAAATCATTACAAATGGTGTTCTCTGTGGATAAAATTCCTGAACTAATCAACTTTGACCAGACAGAAGTGCCCTTAATACTGATGTGAATGTCCCATCAGAATCTACATGGGATCTGCTATGAAGGCTTTGTACATTTTTGCATTCCTTAGCTACTTTCAACATCTACAATAGAGTCTGTAATCATACCTTTGCATAAATCATAGAATTGAGGCTGAGAGATGACATAAATTCCTTATAATCATACCTATGGTAAAAGAGTAAAATTGAAGATTCCGCAGCCTTCCTGTTATCACAGACACAGTCTAGTCATAACCCTGAATAAAAGAACTGAGGTTCATTTTGGCAGACCCCCAATGCAATTTTCTTAAACAATAATTTATTATTTAATAGTTACTTTATTTTAAAACTTTTATGTAGACAAGCCGAGCGTGGTGGCCCACGCCTTTAATCCCAGCACTCCGGAGGCAGAGGTAGGAGAATGACCTTGAGTTCGAGGCCACCCTGAGACTACAGAGTGAATTCCAGGTCAGGCTGGACTAGAGCGAGACCCTACTTCCCCCCCAAAAAAATATGTAGACAAAATTATCATTCCCTAGCACAAAATGATTTAGCTGTAAGGAATGCTATTATAGTTTATGTGATAGAGATTTTTAAAAAAAAATATAATCTGACAATTCCTACAACATGTCGAAATCTGCCTCTTCATTGGTTCCTGTTAGATTTGGAATCTGATTTTTACAAACTGAAGCAACAGTTAGAAACTTTACTTGAAAGGTTTGGGTTTTTTCCTCTATTTTAAGCACATTAGTTACATTTTTCAAAGTGAACATAGTCATTCCAGTTAGAGACACAGCCCAGTACACATTCCCAGCTCCAACCTTCTCCATGTATTCACTCTGAACTTAAACGCAGGAAGCTCACAGCTTGGTTTGCCATAACTGATTCAAATAGTCATTTAGAGCAGGAGAAAAAAAAAAAAAAGAAAGGGATTTTCCACAACAAATATTAAATCCCAAACTACTGCTTTACATCTTTCAGGTAATTTGGGAATGAGACTGTGTCTATATTAAACGTTCGCCATCTTACAAGTGCTTCATATATGCTAGACCACTTGGGAACCTCTGTAATTGCTGAATGAAATGAAAAGTATGTTTTCAATTTAGAAGAACTGAAAAGCTACAGGAACGAAGTAGTGTAAAATAATAAAAGAAAATCTTCACAGGGCTATCTACTGACATCAAACACAGAACTAAAAACAGCAAAATTCCTAGCTCAGCTCCCCCTAGGCCATGCTCTGTTAAGGTCTCCAGACATACCTGGGAATTCCACCTTCTGGTAGAGTATGCAGTGAATATACATTGCTCAGTGATGCCTCTAAACAGATGGTTTAGATGGTTATCCAGAGCCCAGATGTCAAAAAAGTGCTGAGTAGGGGCTTGGGAGACCCATTGTTTTCCTAGAACCTCAGCTTCCTATTAGTGAAAATGAAGACATTTCCTCCCCCCAGATGTGGGAGGATTTCAAGAAGTAAATGAGGTTACAACATAAAAATGTCACCATTTTCTCTCAAGCATTGTAGCAATTGTCAATGAGGAAAAGTCAGCCAGAAATATCATAAAGCTAATTAAAATTATGTCAGAATATAAACTAATTAGGACACCAGTGTACAGAGATATGTCATTGTGTCATTCTACAAAAGAGGAAGAAAGCATTGATATGCGACAGAACACTTCATGAAATCTAGACGGTAGGATACAATGCCAGGAAGCAAATTCGTTACTGCCTCTCTAGACAAGGCAGAAAGTATGGAAGCAGAACTTCCGGGGATGTGCTGAAAGTTTTAAAGATAGTCATAAATATGTTCAATTTTCATGTATTTGTAAAGAAGCAGCTCTACAAAAACTTATTTATCAAATCGGAGTTGCTTACTACATGCTTTTTCCCCAAGTAAATCCTTATACTTTAAATATCTGAAGGCAGTAAATTAAAGTGAATATATATGAACAAAGAAATATATGCCTGGAAATATGCACTCATCTATACTAGACGTGTGTATGGAGACAAGGTTACACCATTGCTCAGACTGGTCTTGGCCATATGAGCCAAAGGGATATTCTGACCTCAGCCTTCACAGATGCTGAGATGACAGGCAGATGCTATGGACCTGCACAAAGTTCCAGGCATTTAGAAGAGGCTAATATCCCATGAGAGACAGTGAAAATTGACTGGATATAGCTTTAACAGTCTAAATTTTTAAAATCCTGGAATTCATTTGCATGAGGTGCTGACAAACTTCACTTTAAGGGGAGAAAACATAGTAACATTACAGCTCTTCAATTTCTGAAATCCATTTTTGTGCATGAGCTACTAGTCATGTCTTTGCAGATTTTTCAAGCTGCATCCCCATAAAACACCAAAATTGGGCACTGTCAGCAGAAAAGGAACGTTTTTGAATACATCAGTCAGAAACAAGCACATTTGAAAAACAGTCTTAAGAAAAGGTCAAAGGAGAGGCTCTGGAAGCACACTGAAAGCTCTCACGTGAATGCCTGTGTCTGTCTACTTGGAAACTGACGAGCTGCTGACTACCACAAACCTGCATCTCACTTCATCCCTGCTCCTTTGTCTCCCACAACAAAAGTTAATTAAATATTTCTACATCTGGATTGTTAATATGCTTTTGAAACATTAAAAAATAATTCCCTTAAGCCTCAAGTACTCCTGAAAAAAAATGTATTTATGAGTTTAAAGAACTCTGCCAGAAGTCACCATGGTTAATTACAGTAAAACAATCTTTGTGATTGGTATCGTGTATAAAGTTAATTGTCTCATTAACCTTAGTCATTGTAATCTAGTCCCATTATAAATGAGAATCAAAAGAAGGGCCAGAGATGAAAAATAAGTAATGACATCAAAATGAGGTATATTCCTCACTGTGATCTTGAAGATTTAACTTCGTGTCTCTTCAGGGTAAAACAATAAATGCTACAATGTCAAGATGACAGATTGAGAGAAAGTTGACCTTACCATATAGTGGCATCTCTGGAGCTCCTGCCACACATCAGAATCAATTTTGCTATTTCTTTATGCCATTTCTAAGCCTTGGCAACAACAACAAAAAAAATCAAATCATTATATTATAAAAAGTCTCCCTTCAATATCTAATGTGTCCATTGAGATAGTTAATAAAGACCTTTTGAAAACTTCTAGTACTATCTGTGTCCATAAAACTATGCAAGGAAGTTTAAAATATTCTGCCTGGTGACTGGAGCATGATGACATGGCAGGCTTTGACCATCGTTTGAAGACAATGTCATGTGTCAGCAAAAGTTTGTCCATGGGCCTGGAGAGATGGCTCAGCAGTTAAAGAGTATGTCTGCAAAGCCTAAGGACTTGGATTCAATTCACCAATATGCACATAAAGCCAGGTGCTCAAGCGCGAGTTAGTGTATGCTTCTAGAGTACCTTTGTGGTTGCTAGAAGTCCTGGTATGCTTATTCATTCTCATATTCTCTCTCTCTCTCTCTCTCTTTCTCTCTCTCTCTGTTTCTTTGTACTTCCACTGATAGCTAAAATCAAAATAAGTATGGTTATTAGCTCCGTTTCCGTAGTGTAGTGGTTATCACATTTGCCTAACAAAAAAGTATGGTTATGAAAAATATTTAAGGAAGCAAATTCTTAACATGATATTGAAGCCACCTGAAAATGGATCATGTAAGTTCACTCCGATATTGCTAACCAAATAACACCATTTATTCTTATCCTAGAAATTATGTCAAAATACAACAATACAGTAACTAAATGACAAAGGTACCATTAATGGAACAGTCACTGAATAAATAAATAATAAATGAATGTTTACTTATACCTGGTAAACTCATTTAATCTTGTCTTCTCATGTCATCTCTCTGTTACCCTATTAGGTAATCGATCACCCCTATTTCAGAGATGATGTTGAGATGTGCCTGTCCCATTTGGTATAGCCTTTTCTCATGTGTAGAAAATGCATGACTGAGGGCTGGAGAGATGGCTCAGTGGTTAAGGTACTTGTCTCCAGTGCCTAAGGCCCCGGGTTCAATTCCCCAGGACCCACATAAGCCAGAACCACAAGGTGGTGGCCCTGGTGATCTCTCTCTCTCTCTCTCTCTCTCTCTCTCTCTCTCTCTCTCTCTCTCTCTCTCTCCTTAAAAATGAATAAATAAAATATTAAAAAAAAGAAAATGTATGACTGAGTTTGGGAATAGTATTATGTATGTAACAGCACTTGCAACATACTCATGAGGGTCCAAGAGGACTTGAATTACCTTGAGTTAGACCCTCACATAAGAAGCTGAGTAAAGGCCATTCATGTCCGTAATCTGAGTCTTGTGAGAAACCTGGTCTCAAGGAAGCAACAACAGAAAGTGATAGAGGATACCCAACATTCTTCATGAACCTACACACACACACACACACACACACACACACACACACACACACACACACATATGCACACACCACAAAGTGCATATGCATCTTTGTACATACATTTACATACAACATGTTATCACACCACACCAAGCATATCACACCCACCAAACACACACACACACACCACAGTGCATGTGCTCTGTACATACATTTACATAAAACATGTTATCACACCACACCAAACATATCACACCCACCAAACATATAACACACACATCATACAGTGCATGTGCATCTCTGTACATACATGTACATACAATATGTTATCACACCATATCAAACATATCACACCCACCAAACATATAATACACACACACCACTACAACACCACAATTAATACACACATAAGCAAAAATAGGAGCTATTTTTATCGTTCTAACTAATAAAAATAGATAAGTAGAACCCGGAACACAATTAATAGTACAGTGGTATCGGCCCATAAAATATACATTCAATTGTCTTTGGGTGAATAAAAGACATCTGGACAGGGAGAACTTAGGAGACCCGATAAATTAATAGGCATTCCTTTTTCAGATGGGACAGCACAGTGAATTGAATCTTATTTTGTTTAGACATTTGGTTTTATTTCTATTTGTGTGTTGGATTTTTGCTCATACACATTTCCTAGAAACAATTGCATAAGAGAGCTCAATAGAAAAAATAAACATTTTATCAGGTATCCTTATCTGAATATTTTATAGCAATTTAAATATTTTCAAAACTTTAATTGAAAATCATTAAAATGCAGTATTTTTGTTCAATATCAAAAGTCTTCTCTTTTCCTGGAGAAACAAGAAAATTTATATAGAGAACCTGGGTTCATGAAAGGATTGTTTGAAAGGAATAAACCCAACCTACAGAAAGAGGCCTCCAGGCAACGGTGTGGGACTCCCTGAGGGCTCTGGAGATTTTCTTCCAGTGGAGAAAGGTGTAGACTACTGAGGCTTCTAGAATAACGGTTTTCAGTGAACAGACTGCAGAAGCTATGAAGACAGAGTCTACAATATAGGACTGATTCTTCATAAAAGAAGTGTTTGGAGAAAACTCTGCTATCTTGCCCTGTTTATTACAAACTCTTGCTATTGTTCCCTCATTATCTTTTGATGATCTGTGCTCTCTCCTCAGGTCTGGGTGACTCTTGTCCCCTTTTCTCCTTTTCTCCCACCCTCGTCTCGTCTTATATTTTGCTAACTACCCTTCCTTATGAACTGTGAGATTATGAAATTCTTTCCATAATTTAGTTGATCATGTGGGGATTGAATGCTAGAGAACTCATTCATTAAAAAGAATTCATAGCAATCAAAATTAGTTCTAAGAAAAGTTGCCCATGGTTGATCACCTAAGCTAAATAAGGAATCTTAATTGCTGCCAGGGTCCAGCACCACAGACTTGGAGACATCAGGCTCTTTGACTCAGACCGCTCTTCCCATCCACAGCCACAGTTTTGGATTGTCAGTTTTATTTTAAATCAATCTAGGAAGTTTTTTTTTCTTTCTCTACAGTACTAATCTATAGGATGAAATGCAGATTTTTAGAAGACAGTTTGAAATGCTGTTTATTTAGCATAACCAAAGTAGTAGGTCCATGCCTCCCTAAAGCCCATTTCTCTAGCTAGAGACATTTGACCAGGTGTTGACAATACCAGGCATAAAATCCCTTCTGTGCAGTAAATTTCATAGACCAAATTATTAGTACATCTATTGAAAATTTAGCCTTCTGTGTATTAATAACATATTTATTTTAATTTGACAATAAAATAACAAAATAAATACAATTTTTTAAGTTAGATAAAACTGCTGCCATATTTAGTCAGAAATGGATAATAGGAATAATTTCACCAAGATAATTTGACACACACACATACATACACACACAGTTACTCTGAAACATGCAGTGATTTTCTATTGTCACAAATGAGATGAAACAGAAAATATAACACTTTACATCAGAAACCTATTAAAAATTCTTATTCACACAACTATCTGAAGCCCATCCTTCCTCTAAGTAATCAACATGATAATTATTTCAGAATTGAGATTTTCTTGGTAATTATCTTTAGATGGGCTGACACAAAATAAATGGATAGCATCAGCCATATAAATGCTTATGGTATATTATTATACTTTAAAATTTTATTCATTGCAGTTTTGTACAACCCAGTTGCTTATAATTTGCTGTAATTGCTGCTCAAATAGAGCATTAAGTTTTATGGCTTCATATTTTCCTTGACTAAAAGGCTTTATTACCATAACAATGCACAGAAAATGGAAATATTGATACCCATAACCTCTAAGTAATGTTTGCTTATTATTTAATGTGCAGATATGCAGTTTGATTCTAAATGAATCAGAAAGTGCCAAGGATTTTTTTCCTCTTTACATATTATTTTTGTCTTAAGAAACTTAGAACTTAAAAAAAGAAGCATTCAAATTTATTATGCATTTTTAATATTAAGGACTGACATAGAGAAAAGTATTCTAATTTAAACCTTGGTTTTTATTTTTTCCACAGAATGATGTCCTTTAGAGAAGCATAGAAATTTATAGTCAAACTCAGATCTATTAGGATCAAGACATAAAAGGAAAAAAATGGTTTTTAGTGCAGAGGGAAATAACCTTTTACAATATTAATAAAGGCTCTCTATACTTACTATATATCTTTGACCTATAATGTCAGAAATATAGATTACATCTTTAAATCATGCACGTCTAGCTTCCCACCAAATCTGTACCATTTGGTTTTATCACAAATGTGTCCAGATTTTTACAACATCTGGCACACTTATAGCAATTAGTTGTGGGCAGGCTACAGAGCCGCCTATCTCAATTGGACAGTCCAAGCACATGCCCCAATTATGATTCACAATGATTTACTTTGTGATGGAGCCATTCATCTTAGTCTGTTAAAGCCTGACACTGTAAGAGTTGACAGCTATGATGTGTGCTTTGGTTTTCTTTGATAACAACAATTTCTTTCTAAATATTAAAGTCAAAGGGAGACAAAAACAAAAGCAATAGAGTTAAGTGCTGTGATGTATTCACAACCTACTCAGAAAGGCATTTCTTGATGCCCATGGGATAAAGAAACTCAGTAAATTGGACCAATCTTTTTTTTTTTTTTCAAAATGGATGAGTATAGTATTTGGAACACTTTGAAAGATCTTGTAAATTTTAATTATTTCAGTTTTATCACCAATTGGCTAAAAGCCTCTTGTCATTTATAAATAGTGCCATATATGAAAAGCTCATAAAAGATTTGGCTTCTGATGCAGTTGTGATTTTTGGAAGAACTAAGCTCTTATTCATGATTTTGCTCTACTTCCACATAAATTTAAGTATCTTTCTCCTTACTCGAGCCAATCTATATTTTATATCTCTATTCTATTTATGCTTAGGTTCTGCAAGTTGCTCTCCTTAGCAACACAGAATATTTCTTCCAGATTCCAAGGTGTAGAATCGATGCCAGCTTGTTAGTTCAGTCCTACATCATAGGGTTCCTCCTGGTAGTGTTGAGTACAAAACTCGCTAATGAAAAACATTTTAATCATTTTCTTTGTAATTTGTTCTGTACTGAAAAGGGCATGGGTTCTAAGGTGAACTCGAGCACACCTTAGGAGGGGTTCATCTCCACCATTGACATGCCATTGACATCTCACTCTTTAAGAATTCTGCTGCGGTGCACCAAAGATTTGTGGTCCTCCTCGTTCTATAGGGCAACAGTGATGAAAAGTAAAGGAAATATTTCTTCAGTGGTATTTCCACTCCTGGAGGACACTGACTGTACTTCAAGCCCCACAAGATGGCAAAACCACCAGATGAGAGAAACCTTCACTCCTGCATTGCTGTGGACAGAATACCACTCACTCACTAGTCAGTAGACCAGCCGGGACTCTGAGGAAGAAATCGTCTTTTATGCTATCACATTGAGTCTGGGAGTTTCTGTATCAAGGGTTTTGTTCTATACATAACAAGAAGCCATAGTCTTATGTTTTTTTTTTTTTTTTTTTTTTTTTTTTTTTTTTTTTTTTTTTTTAGATTTTAGATAGGACTGCTTGTATTGTGTTTATAGGCTACATAGTATTTAGTTGTTTTATATTTAGAAAAACATAACCTTTACTTATGGATAAAGATAAGCTAGTAAACTAATTTCTTTTAAATCTGATACTCCATTTAATCTCTAGCAATGGTTATCTCTATTTGGTATAAGTAAATCGTATCAGTATCTGTAAAGGTGTGAAAGTGTAATCAAAATATAATTTATCCTTACATTCAATTCAAGAAGTGTATTCTCGTTCTCTCTCTCTCTCATCACACACACACATACACACACACACACACACACACACACACACACACACACACACATTAAAAAAACATGGAATTTACATTACCCCTGAGGTTAGGTGTTTTATTTTTTTAATCTTTCCACTTTAGAGCATTGTTGAACTGCCCCATGTAACTTCAATTTGTGTTAGCTAACTCCATTTCTGTGGTGCGGTCTCCCTCTGAATGGATTAACTGTAACTTCTGTTATCTGGCCAGTACCTGAAATGATACTGAAATGATATAATTGTAGGTTTTGGCTTTATAAACCATTTTCCAACTTCTTTCTGGGTTGAGAGTCCTCCTATGCATTAGCTCTCTCTTGGCTGCTGCCAGTAAAGAACTCTTAATTGGCTTATGAGTGGTGGTGATCTGAATTCTCTTGTGTGGGTTATGACCTTCTAATTTTGACTGTTTCCTTTATATCACAATATTCTTAGATTTAAAATGAGGATAATAAGTGCTTTATTAATGCTTATGTGATAGGTATATTTAAATAATTTAAATTATAAGAAAAGTACTGATTATAGATGGTAGACTACAGCATTTTGGATTGTACATCTGTATATATTAAATATATTTGATGTTCATATATTCTATCTAATTTTCTAGATCAGATAAATGACATCTGTTGAAACTGAATATTGTGAGGAACACTGATTGTTACGAGCTACACAACACTGGACTCACACTCAGTTCTTTCTGAACTAAATCTATTTTAAATATACCCAAATGGTATTTTATAGAGATATGATCAAATTATTTTGAAGAAAATGAATACATAAATGAAATAAGCATATCAATATCATTTTATAGTAGCATATATCTGTAGATATGATTTCTTGATTTTATCCCACTTAGAATTTGCCACAAATATATTTTTAATAATTTTATTTATTTATTTATTTACTTATTTATTTATTTATTTGAGAGAGAGACAGAAAGAGAGGCACAATGAGCACACCAGGGCCTCTTTACTACACTAACAAACTTCCGTCACACGTCCACTTTGTGCTGATATCAAGCTTTATAAGGATCCTGGGGAACCAAATCCAGGCAGGCAGCTCTTGCATGCAAACACATTGAACCAAGGACTTTTTTTTCCAGCCCCACAAGTCTATTTTTTCCTTGATATAGAACAAATCCAGTTATTTCTGCAGGTATATATTTCATTATTTTTTTCTATGATTAGAAGATTATTTGGTATTTCTTTTATATCAAACTGCATTAAGCCAACAAAGGAAAAGTTGTAAATAACTGTAGGGTTCACACATAATGAACAAAGCCACCTTTTTGACAATTACATAAACATAACAGGACATTGAGTTTTCAAAGACTTCAGCTATCAACACCCCAATGCTCCCCCACATTCATATCTAGTCTGATGCAAAAGAAGACCCTCCTACATTTTATCCATAATAATATTGTCATTTATTTCAAATTTCCAGAAACATAGGTTTAATTATTCTTTTCTCTATTTTGTAAATCTATTCTGAACACTGGGTCTTAAATGTGACACACCTATATATCTCTAATGTGCATTACTTCATTAAAGGCTTTCTTAGTTTTTGCCAAAATTGTTACTCCTACCAACTACATAAAGATTGTCTAAAACCCCAACTCCCCTTCTAAGGAACATGGGTAATTCAGAAATGTGACAGCAAAAATTACTTGCTAGAAATAAGTTCTTCACATGGCCTTTCTCTGAAAATCAATTAGCTTCAGTAATGTGGACCTGTTTTCTGACCTCTCTTTGGTAACTTTATGCCTTGAATAGGGTCACATTGTGTAGTGCCTGTGAATAAAGTATTCTCTCAAACAAAAGTCTGCAACTCTTTTTTTTAAAATCAGAAATCAGCTTTAGCTTTCAGTTCCTCTACCCCATTCAGTGTTAAGAATCATGTACTCTCCTGCCTAATGGGGTTTGACTAGCTCCTGTCCCCAAGTCCTAGCAATGGCTTCTGTAGGCTAGAATCTTATAGAAGAGGCTTTCTGGTGAAAGTGGAGGTTGGCTGTTTTTTAAGGGCATTTTCCTGCCAAAATCTTTCTGTACATCTCTTTGTATTTTCCTTGG
>PVHP010048948.1:0-12359 GCA_004024765.1 Zapus hudsonius
GAGAGAGAGAAGATGCATGGGCACATCAGGGCCTCTAGCTACTGCAAATGAATTCCAGATGCATGTGTCACTTATGCATGTGGCTTACGTGAGTACTGGGGAATTGAACCAAGGTCCTTAGGCTCTGGAGGTGACTGCAGTCACTCTCCAGTCCCTCCTTGTCATATTTTGATAGGAAGCAAACATTCTTGAGATCTTTTTTATGTCTGTGTGGTTTTTGTGTGTACGCATGTGTATGTGCAAGTGTGTGCACACATATATGCGTTTGCTTGTGGAGGCCAAAGATTGATGTTGGGTGTCCTCAGTCACCGCCCATTTTATTTTTGAGCAAGGTTCTCTTCTTGAAACTGGAGCTCTCTGATGAGGCTAGACCAGCTGGCCAGCAAGCTCCAGAGATCTTCCTGTCCCTTTCTAGTACTTGGGATCAGAGTTCAAGTTCTCCAGCTTGTGTGATAAACACTTTACTGAATGAGCCATCTCCCTAGCCTCCTGGGAAACAAGTTCAGTTTTCTTTTTCTTCTTCTGTTTCTTGATGTTTAGAGCAACGAGGAAAATGTTTCCTGAAATCAGATATTGCAGAAGGGGCTCCTTGGATGGGCTGGACCCTAACTTTTTGAGATATCCAAGTTTATAGGCTTTCTAAACTTTGGTCATCTTTCTCTCAGTTTTTGGCTGCAAGTTGCAAGACCGATGTTTTAGAAAGGGATTCTGAGGCCATGTTGCATAACCACTGTTCTTGGCCTAAAGTATCCACAATTGCTGAAGTGAAGCTACTGCTTTGCTCCTTATGCCTCCAGGAACACCTGGAGTCTCTGAAGTGCCCAGGAGTGTTGCTGAAATGAGAATTGGGAATTAATCCATCTCACATTCACTTTGAAGTTCTGTGCTGTGGAGTTGACCCACACTGGGATCCACTCTGATAAGAAAAGTAGGTTTTGACTGAATTGGATCTTCTAACAAATAATATAAAAATTTCCATATCACAGCCTGAAACACCTGCCTGGGCCAGTCGTGTTCACTCTTCTTCCAATGAATGGTACTTTGATTGGCAGGTGATGGGAGCTATGACTTTCACATTATCGCTTATTCTTGAAGGTGATATGATGATGTTATATTCTTTTTAGAAGAAAAATATTTGGAATAACAACACAAAATATGTGAAAAGCATAAAAACAAATTTGCGTTTCATATTTACATTTGGTAAGGCACAGTGCTCCCCATTTATGGCTATAATTGTGTGTTCTAAAATGGTTCTATCTTTATAATATAATCCTTATCAGGGAAACATTGAATTCTTATGTAAAAGTGTATGGTAGATATGTGGGTGGTAGACAAAATACAACACTGTAATTTCCTTATGGAAATAGCACTGGCTTTGGATTGGAATATTATAAGAAGGCCAGGAGAGGAAAAGGCACAGAGAGACTGAAGGTGGAAGACTCAGGGCTCATTTTAGGGATGTGTAGGTTGGTCTGGCAGGTGGGATCAGAGTGTGGGGAGGTAGAGAAAAACCAGACTGTCCTTCATCCTGGTACCTCTTCTCCAGCTCAAGACTTTGGAAAACTTCAATCATTAGACATTTTGCTTTACTATCGGGAAGGGTGTCCACATGGCTGCCCAGTCCTTGTACTTGTTCAGAACTTGACCTTCATAGCCAGTGGTTCCAGGGGTGCCTGTGGTATCTACAATATGAAATGTTCCCTGGCTGGGAGTCAAGCATTTTTTATGTCTCTCAGACTTCCTTTTCTTTGTAAGCCCTGATGGGCTCTCTGAGACTTGTGATAAAGCGCAAAGCTAGCGGATGAAAGCAGAGAAGCCATAAATTAACGTTTAGGAGCTCAGAGAGACTTCTTTGGAGCAGTCTGGAATCTGAGACCACAGTCTGCAATATCTCCCAGAAATGGATTTTTAGAGTTCAGCTCCCTAGAGAAGCCACTTTCTCTGCCCCCACCCCTTGTCTTAGAAAGTGAAATAAAAAAATTGCAAATAAACAGAAATTTAAATGAAGCACTGAAGTCTGTGATACACTTTGCTATTCAAAATAAGGATGCGTGATCTGGTAGCAGAAAACATATGTTCCTCCTTCATGCATTCGTTGTATTTACTTCCTCCAAGTTTTTATCTGAAAAGGTGCTTCACATATCATTGCTGTCCCAGGGAGTGTTTCCTAATCGGACTATGGTGCAGATCTCCCCACATTGAGTTTACTTGGGGTGTCACAGTACATCAACTGGAGTAGCAGTTGTTAAACACAATCTTACAAAAAAAAAAAAAAAAGAGGGAGAAAGAGAGAAAATGTGTTTCATCAGTTTCCTTCCAGTGAAGACATACATGCAAAACCATGGGTTTGAATAAATGTGGCATAAGCAGGAGACAGGAGATGGAAAATTGTGTCTCTAAATCAATTTTATGTGGTAAGAACCCCAAATAAATAACAGATTGGGCCTCGTCAGAAGAACATGCTAGAAAACGAAGGCTGTCAGAAATTGTTCCTAGTATATTCTTCATCACATTTCAGTGGAGAATATCTGACAGAATTAAGTACAAAGTCAGTTATAGAAAATTTGTCCTCTAGGTAGCTACTGCTGAGAATATTATTTATATTAACAGGCAAAATAGGCTGGCAGTAAACAAGCAATTATCTCAATTTTATGGATGGGGCTCTGATCATAAATCTGGGTAATTATGACATATCTCTTTTATGGGACTATATTAACTTATAGGTTATCATAATGACATTAAGTCAAGAGAATATCCACTTGAAGATTAAAGCCTTAGAGTGATAGTCACAAGCTGGTATACAGGCAGGTGGGAAAACAACCAGAGACTTTCCAAGTAACTGTAAATGAATATAATTTGAACACTAACCCCTTTTATATTCATTATGTTCCCCAGAACTGTTTCATTGCTAGAAGGTTAAAGGGTGTGGAATTAAAGTATTTTCCTTTTTAATACGATAAAAACCAAGTCATGTAGTTAAACTGCCAAATACATTGAACCTAGAAATAAGGACTCTGATTTCTGTAAAGATGCGACTTCGTTTTAACATTCCTTCCATCTGACACCACCTCTGATATTGCAGTGACTTTTGTCTTGGATCTAATGTTACTGAGTTGGTATCTCCCCAAAGTAAACTTATATAATTGAATCATGTGAGAAATAAAAAATCTGGGAATCAGAACGTAGTGCCGTTTTGTTTTTGTCAAAACCATTAAACAAATGGAATTATAAACTTTAAAATACTGAAACAAATTCTTAATTTGTTCATAATTTTTCTTACATCTATGAGGACATTTCCAGTTTTTCCTCTATAAATTAGAAAAGTTTTCTGCTGTCATAGATTTACAGAGTGTTCAATGCTTTATGGCCTCATAAAATTATTTTACCAGGGCACTTAACTTCAGGATACTCAGAGAGGAAAGAAATCAATTTACACTCAGCATAAATGTTATTTATCTCAAGCTAATATTGAACTAATTATAATAAAAATAAGACTAGAGTTCCAAAATAATGTCTGTGCTATGAATTAATTTGGAAAAAAGGAAGCAACATCTTTCAGTTTGGCTTCCTAGTTCAGTGCCTGAAACTGTGTGCATTTCATCTTTGCAATTAAAATATGGTTTTATTTTTATTTAGTTATTTTAATAATTCTTTTATATTATTTATTTGTAATCACACAGAGAGAGAAAGAAAGAGAGAGAGAGAGAGAGAGAGAGAGAGAGAGAGAGAGAGAGAGAGAGAGAGAGAATGGGTACACCAGGGCCTCTAATCACTGCAAATGAACTCTGGACATATACATAGGTATTGGGAAATTGAACCCAGGTTTTCAGGTTTTGCAGGCAAGTGCCTTAACATTTGAGCAATCTTTCCATCCAAAATTTTAATAATTTTTTGAGAAAGGGTCTCCTTCTGTAGTCTACACTGGCTTTGAACTCTCAACCCTCCTGCTTCAGTCTCCTGGGTTATGTGATTACAGGTATTCACACCATACCTTGCTTTGTGGTTTTTACTTTTTTGAGAAAATACTTTTTGGTAGATTACACCGTTGGCTTCACTTCTCCATCTTTCTGTGTACTACTCCTTTGCCACTTACCTTTCTAGTCCATTTTTACTGAGGGTAGAACGTAATCCCTTGTTCTTGGATTTGGCCATATGGCTGGCTTTGGCCAGTAGAATGTGGTGAAGGGCCTTAGGCTTGGAGAGCTCTGTGTGTTTCTAATGGCAGGTTCCTCTTCCATTGCCATGTGTCTGGGTGATCTTCAGGTCGAGACACATGAACAGAGCTGAATCCTGGCAGCTGCTCCAGCTCAGACCAGTTGAGACCATCTAAGGTCGGCTGGCTGACTATATACATATGTGCAAGTCTGGCCAAGATTAGTAGAGCCATTAAACCAAGTGTTTTTAATGAAGAAAAAAAACTTGTTGCAAAATGCTTCAGATATATTTTTGGTTGGTTGTTATGCAACACTATTATAAAAGTAGCTTTCTAATACGTTATTTCTGCTGGTCCACTATCAGAGGCCAAAATATATAGACTAGTCATTTTCCAGTAATGTGGGTGAATTGCCAGAAGCGGATTGCTCTCTTTCATAAAATTCTCCTCGTAATAAAAATTAAAGATGGGACTGACTGGCTCTTGGGTCACAGAATGATGTCTAACCTTGAGAGGCTTCATATGTCATGAGCTATAGAGATGTCACTTTTGACTTTGACATCTTTTCACCTGCAATTTTTCAGTTTTACTCCCTTTCTTTCTTGCTTCTATTTTTCTCTAATGTTCAGCAAATATTAACTAAACATTTATTTAGCACGCTCTAGGTATCAGAAAGTCATTCTGGGACCCCACCAAGTAAGAAAGCCTCATTAAGAAACGATTTGCAAAATACACTTTATTTGAATTGATTAAGAAGCCATTATTTTGCTAAAACATCAATTTGGGGAGATTTTCTAAATATTTAAGACTTTGTCTAGGTGTACCATGAGTATGGACGCCCCTGATTTCACACACAAACTTAAGGAGTTGAAGACAAACTTTGATTGGACACACATACCTTAGGAGACACAAACAGCAAGAAACTAGACCTTCCACCAGGGACAAATGAGACAGAATCCTGCAGACACTATCAGATTGAAGTAATGATACCCATCCCCCTCTAGCCAGTTCTAAATAAAGCTGCTTCTCTGCACTGGAGATGAATCATTGCATTCACAATAAGACACTTGAGAATTACTGTTGTTTACAGAAAGCATCACCAGCAGCAGGGTTTAAGAATACCCCACAGTGAAATCATAACCACATTTGCAGTGATGGCTGATGGAAGATAGCTTGAACCTGCTTAGGTCTGCAGGTCTTCCTAACACACTGCGTGTGCTCCTGTGAGGTAGTGGAGGAAGAGATGCCCCCTCTTAAAAGACATTGTTTGACCCATATCCAAATTCTGACAAAGTCATTTTGAGGCTTCAAACTTTTATGGCAGTTTTGGATTTACAATATAATATAAAAGCCTGGGTGATGGAAGCCACGAGACAGTAAAAGTTTCTTTCACTACTTTAGAGGCTCAGTGTCTCTATTGTCATTTAATGCAAGATAAAAGTCACAGGGACCAGAATGTGGAGCTCTGATTGGAGGAAGTTTTGTTTTCATCTCAGCCCTGGTAGACTGACAGGGGAGGTTGTGCCAGGTCAAGGTTAGTGAGTGTCCTGAGACCAGTTTGGATGGTATGGAGTGGATTGTGGGTAAAGTGAACTACTTGATTTATTGCAAACCTTGCTCGCTATTTGACAAACACTGTGCCAGGCTTGGCTAGAGATGCCCTTGATAGATTGGTGGGGGAGATGAAAGATGACACCAGAACAAGTTAGAAAAAAATAAAAACTATCTGGATGTGGCGTATGTACAAAGTAGCAATATTTACAGGTACAGAACAACAAAGCACAGTCAGCAAACAATTCATTAATGGTATTTGATCTTTAAGTGCTGTCCTTTAGCTGCTGTTTGATATCAAGATGGCTGGGGACTATGATGGGGTTATGACATCACCATTGGAAGGGATGGTAAACATGAGCTCAAGTAGCCCCTTATCCTGGAAGCCTTAGCAGGGCTAAGATCTTCCTTGCCAGTATTTGTGAAGATACCTAAATATGTTTTTCACTGTTACCATTTACAACCACTGCGTCTTGCCTCAGCCTCATTGTCTGACTTGGGCCAAGTTAGCGATCTCTGTGTCTCAATTTTCTCAGTAGGAAGTGAAGTTATGAGTAGTGTCTGTCATGAGGTTGTTGTAAGGCTTCAATTCAGTGAGCTCAGGTTAGACACCCCATGCGCCAGTGCTCCGAAGCGTCAACTGGTATTGTGTACACGGAGCAAGGGCTGTGGTCTGTCTTCTGAGGACCTGGTCCCGTGCTCTTCCAGGTGAAGCCACTGAGTCAACTGGGTTCGTATGTGAAGGATGGCAGATCCCAAGGGACCAACTCTGCAGAGATCATTCTACAAGACTGGAAGAGTTCAGTGGAGGAAAGATCAAATCAGTGCTAAAAAAATTATCCCAAAACATTGGTATTGCTTAGTCTCATTCTGTTATCATTTCTTCAGGTGAGAAAATAGGTCTGAGTACATTCACATTAACCCTGATCCATTTGAACTGGATGATCAGAAAAATGCCAAGAGTCTTGAATTGGAAGAAACAGAGCCAGCCTGCAAGATGAAAGGTTCAGGAAGCGAAGGCAGGACCCTGGGATAGGAAACTAGCCCAGAAGGGGCTGGGGAGCGATGTGTGCTTAAGATGTCACGCAGAGGAAAGCCCTGGAGTTCATGACTCAGAGAAGAAAAGATAAGCACACCAAAGGCAGGTATATGATAAAGGATTTTGTGTCTGTTCTGAGATCCATTACCTGGGTGTCTCTGGAGGTCATCTGAGCACACTACTGTTTGCTGTTTGAATGGAAGCCCCCAATTTCATGTTCTGACTTCAAAGGTTGGAGAGTCACTTTGGTTACACAATACACATCCATTTCCTCTTTGAATCACATGTTAAAAAATCACTCTTGCTTTGACCTGGACATTCTTTAAAAAATGAATACTCTTTCAAAATTGTTTGGTGTTGGCAATGGAAAAAAAATCCCAAAGTGTGTGTACATGTATACATGTATAACACGTCTCAAGGTACATAGTGTTAAGGTTATTATAACCTAACCTAGCTGTTTTCATATTAAATGGTGGTCTTTGAAACAGCCCATGCTTGTGTCTGTGAGTGGAAATATCACTTGGAAGGCAGCTCTGGGTTTGTTACGAAACGCTGATTGTGCTCTTTGTATTCTCCACTAGAGTTCTAGGTCAACGGGTGTTTTATTGGGCAGTGGGCTAGAGCTGAGAAGAAAAAGA
Source organism: Zapus hudsonius (assembly GCA_004024765.1). Taxonomy (NCBI): domain Eukaryota; kingdom Metazoa; phylum Chordata; class Mammalia; order Rodentia; family Dipodidae; genus Zapus; species Zapus hudsonius. The sequence continues at coordinate 7,382 of PVHP010048948.1, forward strand.
TGAAGAAAGCTCCCCTTGTGATCTTACAGTTTGAGGAGGCCGATTTACTGAGGGAAAGAGGGCCTCTCTGAATTTTGCAGCACTTGCTCTCTCTTGGTTGTAGACAAGCTGAAAGCCAGTTGCGGCTGTCTGAGTTGATATAGCTTCAGCTGTCACAACTTAGATCCCTCACTCCATAAAGCTCTGCCTAAAGGATGTTCCCTTGTCTGAGCTCATTCACACACACACACACACACACACACACACACACACACACACACACACAATCTCATGATAGTCATATGCTATTCACAAAGAACAAAGAGAAGCAAAAGGAAGGTATGGCTTTTTCCTCCTTTATGACTCGAATCAGTGCATGCTATTAAAGCCTCAAAATACCCTGCGATTGATAGTATTGTATCCTTAATGAAAAAGATAAGAGACAGAACTTTATTAACATGATTCAATGGGCGAAAACTTTGTTTTGTGCAGGAGTGAAAGATTAAAATGCCCAATTCCTATTTATGCATAGATCCTTCTTTTGATACCCTGTGGTCCAGACACTAAACTACACCAGGTGTTGCAGTGACCTCATTGTAGGGATAAAATATGCAACCAGAAGTGGTTTATGGAAGGGAATGGCTTATTTCAGCTTATAGTTGTGAGGAGAAGTTTCTTCATGAAAGGAAAGGCATAGCAGGAGCAGGGTGCTGGCTCTCATGTCGTAAAGAAGCAGGAAGAGTGAGCTAACCCATATTGGCAAGGGGCTGCAGTACAAAATCCCAAGGCCTGTCCTCAGTAACACACTTCCTCCAATAGATAGTTTCTTAACTTGTGTTTCCCAACTCTCTGCTATATTCTTTGATGTGTAGATCAGAAGTTATATATCTTCAGGGTTGGAGCCTAAGGTGCCGGGCTTTTATACTATTCCCAGAGTAACAACAGAAGTTTTGCAATTAATTGTAGTTGCCTGCTATGCACATATTCTAGAAAGCTGGGTTGAGCAAAAATACTGTTCTAATGCCCAACTGTTAGCATACACACATAAACAAGACCAGTACCGATTATTTATGTAGAGATGGGGATTCAACAGGTAATCTAACAAAGCCAAAGTTCCTAAGGGTGGGTGTTAACTTTCACCCTTAATCTATTGACTGGGAGCCTGAGATTCCTTCTGCATACTGTGTTCCAAGTCAGGCTGGGACTGAGTGAGATCCTGCCCCCAAGAAAGACAGAAGAAAAAGATAAAAGCACTAATAAAAACCCAGCTTATCTAAGGATAAATGCCAACCAAAGGTACATCAATCAACTCTAGAGAGCCCTGTTATCTTTTGGGATGGCTTCAGGTCTCACCTAAGCTGAGTGTGCGGCTGATTCCTTCTTTGCCGGGTTGTGGGCTCGGCTAGGAGAGTTGACTCTGTGGGATCTGCTGCTCTGATCAGCTGTGCTGGATGTGTGTGGCTGCTGCATTGCTCTGGTCCCTTGTGTTCCCCAGGTCTCCAGTTGTTCCAGGTTCTGTTGATTGGGGCTAGGGAGGGAAGGGTTTCTGAAGCTGTTGCAGAATTGCTCCCTGGTACCTTCTCCTTCTGGGGTTGTTGGGATGGTCCCAGATATCGTCTTCTTTAGATTTTTCAGTTTTGAGATGCTGGTGTAAGTGGAGAATTCTATTAGCATTGTTATGCTCATTCTGGGTCAGGCACGTGTAGGACCACGAGGGAATACTTTGAAAACATAGACCAGAAAACTAGAAAAACACACATGACTTATCAAAATTAAATAAAAAGATATAAACAACTTAGACACATCCATAAACAATGAGATTGAAGCAACAACAAAAATGCCCAGGCTGGACGGATTCACGGCTGAATTCTATCAGGTTTTAAAGGAAGAGCTAATACTAATACTTCTAAAAGTGTTCCACAGAACACAAAGGAAGGAATACTACCTCATTCATTCCACAAAAGCACATAAGGGCACACAAAACAAAGAACACTGTAGACTGGTCTCTTGGATGAACATAGATGCAAAATTTCTCAAGAAAATACTCACAATCCAAATTCAAATACACATTAAGAAGACATATTACAACCAAAATGGTTTCATATCAGGGCTATAAGGTTTGTAGACACATGGAAATCAGTAAATATAATGGAAAAAATATATAGATTTGAGAGTAGAAATCACATGATCATTTTGATAGATGATGAAAAGAAATTTGACATATTCAATATCCCTTCATGATTAAAGTCTTGAAAAAACTAGGAATTGAAGGAATATAGCTCAATGTAAAAATGGGTTTATAATAGGACTGTAGCTAACATTATACTAAATGCAGCAAAACAGAGCATCTCCTTTAAAATCTGGAAAAAAAACCAAAGATGTCTATTCTGTATATTTTTACTCAGTATAGTTTTTGAAGTTCTAGCTGGATCCATAAGACAAGAGAAATAAATAAATGGTATAAAAATAAGGCAAGAAGAAGTCAAATTATCCTGATTTGTAGATGACATGATACTATACTTAAAAGACCCTAAAGACTCCACCAGAAAACTCTTGTTTGGTAAACATTTTCAGCAATGTAGCAAAATAGAAAGTCAACATACAAAATTCAGATGAGAAATTAGGAAAATCATCTCAATATCACGATAGCTTCTCAAAGTACATAGGGAGGTGAGGCTCTCCACATCGAAAAATTCAGGACATGAAGGAAAGAAATTGAAGAGGACCCTGGAAGATGGAAAGACCTCTCATGGTTATGGGTTGACAGAGTTAATGTTGTGAAAATGGCTGTTACTGAAAGTGGTCTGGAGCATCAATGCAGTCCACATCCAAATTCTAAGAATTAGAAAAAATAATCTAAAAAATCACTGGGAAGCACAAAAGACCCCCAAGTGGTTAAAGCAGTCCTAAGCAGAAAGCAATGCTAGAGATGACATAATAGATGGCCTCAAATTGTAGCCTAGGGACACAGCGATGGAGATAGTATGGAGCTGGCACAGAAAAGACATGAAGACTAAATGAAATAGGGTAAAAGACCCAGAAAAAAAATCTCACCTAACTATAAGCCACCTATTTTTGTTGACAAAGGTGTCAAAACAATACGTTAGAAAAAAAAGGCCTCTTCAATAAATTCTCGTGGAAAATCTCATTATCCATATGTAGAATGAAGTTAAAACTATCTCTTATGTTGCATAAAAACAATTCAGAGTGAATCAATGATCTTAATAAAAAACATTAAATACAGGCTTTACTTTTTCAAAAAAATAGAAGTCATAGAAGTCAGATTATTTTTGGTAAGGTTTAGAAATTTTCTTTTTATTAAAAAATTTATCTATTATTATTTGCAAACAGGGAGAGAGAGAAGGAGAGAGAGAGAGAATGAAAAGTAATGAGAATGGTCTCTGTCCTTACAAATGAATGCCTTGTGTATGTACCACTTTATGCATCTGGGTTTATGTGGGTACTGAAGCTTTGAACCTGGGTCATCAGGCTTGCATACAAGTGTCTTAACTGCTAAGCCATCTCTCCACCCCCAATGTTTAGAAATTTTAATACAGTTATTACTCTAGTAATATTTCATCCATTTTGACATTTGAATAGGAAGGGAAAGGAGATGGAGAGGCATATTCTAGAATTTAATATTTGCCGTGGCAATGGGCTCTCTTGGGAGATATCCTGAGGAATTGTTATACTCCATGTAGCCTTTAGGGGTGTTTAGGTCACCAGAATCTGTGGTCCTTTTTGCCAACATTTTATCCCCATTCATAAGTCTATATTTTCTTTAGGGTTCTTCTTTAATTCATAGAAACCTGTTCTAATCAAGGGATAGGATAATGATCTCTGAGGTCTTAGTATGTATGTTTTCACTCACTGGAATATTTGATTGTTGAGTCATCTTTTATTGTGTCATCTTTGTCCTTCGCTGACGATGTCATGATATCAGTATTTAAGTGAGTAAGCCCTTTGGATAATCAAGTCAAGGCACAAAGTGCATTGGATAGAGTTGATGTCTCCTCTGACTTACTGGGTGGAAGCTGTCATGAATGGAAGAGAGGGAGGCCTGTTAGGCTCTACCCCAAGCTCACTGTTCTTTCAGAAAGCATGTGTAATAGAGCGTTTAGATGTGGGCTTCAGAACAGGGTGACAACATTACTATCTCAGATCTGTGAGCATTGGCATTAAAAAACATCAGAGAACACTTTCAAAGAGTTTGTTCTGTTTGTTCAGTTCTAGCCTTAAATCCAACCTTTAGTGGGAAGTGTGGGTGAAAATCGGCACTCACCTTGGTGCATTTCATCTTGCTTTTGATAGTGCTGTCTGTGGAAGAGATTTTAAACATAGTTGAGAAGGTAAAAGCTTTCCATTGTGACAAAGACATTTTATTGAAAAAACTCTAGGGAGGATGAATGTAATACAAATTTTAAAAAATAGAATTCAAAGACCAAGAAGACTAGTTGGGCTACCTAGAGACATCCTTTGGTAATCTTTCCTGGGGTGAGTGTCAGAGACAAGGGCAGGGCCTCAGGAGGGATTCTTTCTGCCTGAACTCAATGACTGAGCCTGATGTAGGATTTGGCTCTGGTTCAGAGCTCGAGCAAACAACTCTTTCACCATGGGTTTCCTCGTCTCTGTGTCTCTAACCTTCTAGCACGGTGGCCACACACATTTTGTGGGACTGAATTTCCTTTCACCAAACCCTGTAACCATCCCTTTTTGGTGCTAGTACTGGTAGAAAGGAAACACCATGACAGGACATTATGCAATCTTGTGCTGTAGGTTTTGGACCTATTCGCCTGGTAATTAATTGTGGGTAGAATATGCATGAATAATGGACATCTAAATAGTGAGATGTGTGTGCTACTATGCATATTCTTGGCCCCTATTCTTGCCTAATTGCCAGTTACTTGGTTGCCGGTCACTTAACAGGGATGAATTCACTTAGTTCAAAGGTAGTTTTCACAGGTTAAAAACATCCAGGTGCAATGTGTTATTTTATAGA
>PVHP010048949.1:0-12331 GCA_004024765.1 Zapus hudsonius
TAGAATGAATAGGAATTAGGCGCATTCAAAATACAGCAAGGCCGGGCGTGTTGGCACACGCCTTTAATCCCAGCACTTGGGAGGCAGAGGTGGGAGGATCGCCGTGAGTTCGAGGCTAGCCTGAGACTACAGAGTGAATTCCAGGTTAGCCTGGGCTAGAGTGAGACCCTACCTCGAAAAACCAAAAAAAAAAAAAAAAAAAAAAAAAAAAAAAAAAAAAAAAAAAAAAAAAAAAAAAAAAAAAAAAAAACAAAAAACAAAGCTCAAAACACAGCAAGAAGAAAAATAGAACAAATACAAGCATGATGCCCACCCTTCTCACTTGACTGCCCGCTACCTGGCGGTGCAATTCACTGAACAAGATGGAAGGGGAAATGATCAGGCTTTAGGGAAAGAGAAAATTCCATGTTGGATGTGTTAGGCTTGAGGCATCTATGCCATCTGTTGAGATGTGGAGTACATGTTGGATATTCAGGGTGGAAGCTCTGTCAAAATGGGTTTCTAGATTTGGAAGTTACCACATGTAGGTGGTAATTTACTTCCTGGAATTGGTTCACCAAGAGGACACGAAATGAGAAGTAGATCGAGGTCTCTAGGGACTGAAACATGGCACAGTTGCTCAAAGGGAGAGAAATAGCCCAAGGACAGAGAAACAGCAGTGGAGGAGGAGAGGCCTGGCGAGAAGCAGTGAGTGGAACGGAGGAGATGGGTTTAGGGATCTGTGGTCAGCTGCGTCCAGCGCAAGATGCTGGTCACGTAAGCTGGGGACCGAGTCTGCTGTGGATTTTGCAAGGTTTGCTCTTTACTTTGGTACTAACAGTTTAAGTAGAGTAGTAATGATGGAGGGAAGGTAGCAGTGGGCTGATGAGTACATGGGAGGCAAGCAGATGGACACGTGTGTGAGGGTGGGGACACAGGGACCATGGAACTTGAAGGGGACATGGAAGAGAGAAGATTGACTCCTCTTTTCCTCCTACGTTTTTCTTTGTCTTTCTTTTTTGTGGCACGTGCGCATGTCCAATCTTTAATCAGAAACAATGTGGACTCAAAAAACCAACATGATGTGGACTTTGAGTCTCACGTCAATCCTGCCCTCATAATGCTTCATTTGTTTCGTGTCCTATAGATTATCTATGGGCCATACCAACCTATCTTTAATGAACACGACAAGTTTCCTTATTTTTTAATATTTTATTTATTTATTTGAGAGAGAGGGAGGGAGAGAGGAAGAGAGAGAGAGAGAGAGAGAGAGAGAGAGAGAGAGAGAGAGAGAGAGGGTGCACTAGGTCCTCCAGCCGCTGCAAATGAACTCCAATCACATGTGCCCTCCTGTGCATCTGGATTTATATGGGCACTGGGGAATCGAACTCTGGTCCTTTGCATTGCAGGCAAATGCCTTAACCGCTAAGCCATCTCTTCAGCCCAAGTTTCCTTATTTTTTTTTATAAAATAGAACACTTTTTAAAAAATATTTTATTTATTCATTTCAAGCAAAAGCAAGGATATATACATACATATGTATCTCTCTCTATATATATATGTATATATATATATATATATATATATATATATATATATATATAGAGAGAGAGAGAGAGAGAGAGAGAGAGAGAGAGAGAGAAGCACACCAGGTTCACCACCTTGTGGGTCTGGGGAATTGAACCCTGGGCCTTAGGCACTGGAGGCAAGTGCCTTAACTGCTGAGCCATCTCTCCAGCCCACAAGTTTCCTTATTTTTATCAGATGGACACCAAGGATACTTCTCTGACACGTGCCATGGTATCATTTAGTCTGGAGTTTGTTTGCAGAGGTGGGCGGCCCTGGTACATTCATTCTGTCTCTCCCTCTCTCCTTGAAAATAAAGAAATAAAAAAAATTAAAAGAAACTTGTGTAGATTTTTTTCAGTGTGTGGCTAAGGTTGAGAACCACTGACTTCCATCACCGGGGCTTTGGAGCAGTGGCCTGGTCTGGAGATACCAAGATGCAAAAGGATCACAGAAAGCTGATGAATTCTTAAAAATATATCTTCTTGGGCTGGAGAGATGGCTCAGTGCCTAAGGCCCTGGGTTCAATTCCCCAGGACCCACATAAGCCAGACCCACGAGGTGGTGGCCCTGGTTCTCTCTCTCTCTCTCTCTCTTTCTCTCTCTCTGTACTCTTTGTATCTCTCTGCTTGAAAAATAAATAAAATATTTCTTTAAAAAAATATATATATCGTCTTACTCGCTAGCCACTACAATATAGAAGACGCCTGCAGTCTTTTACAGGACTGCTTTTATATCTGTTCCCTGGAGTCCCGTAGGCTTAATTCATCATTTTAGTCCCACACAGTAGACAGGTTTCCCACACTGACGCTTGGACAAAAGAGAGGGATTATCTCTGAGGGAACAATTGGATTTTCATGTAAATTGCCTCTGTGGAGAAGATAGAAACTGTTGAAATGGACTAATCTGAATGTCATGTCCACAGTCGTTGATAGCATTTCACTTAAAGGTGAATTTGGAAAGAAGTGATTTCTTGGAAGAATCAGTTTCTGAAGTAGGAGGGGTTCAAGCAGGACATCAATGTCGTGCAGACCCACAGTTCACAGAGCTGCGGGTTCCCTTTCAGCAACTGCGAAGCACGCAGGGGCCCATGGTGTACTGGACTCATAGGAAAGGACTTAGCAGCCATTTCTTGCTAATGTCATTTTTAAGGTGAAGGAGACCAAGTAAAATCACATCATTTTATTTCTCTTCATCAACTCAAGGAAGTTCATCTGACAATAAGTTGCTTTCTGTAGAAGCAATTTCTGTTAGCATTTAAAGAACAGAAGCCCTCTTAGTGACTTGGACAAGTTTTATCATGAGCAGATACCCAAATTTTCTCTCTACGGCTTCACCCTCCTCCCCCCAGGAATCTTCAGTTTAACAAAATACTGAGGAGGGGACAAGCTGGAAGTCCTTCTGAACTCACAGTTCCTCCGAAGAAGGTTTTCAGATGTGATCTTTGCAAATAATGCACCAGACAACGGGTTATCATATCCAGCATGCAAAGAACTCATAAAACCAAACAAGAAATCAAACAACCCAATCAGTACTAAGGTCTGATGAAATGAACAGTTAGCGCTCAACAGAAAAAAAAAAACCACCACACAAGGCCAAATAACCATATGAAAATTCTTCTACCTCACTCTTGAGATACAACAGAGAAATACGGATCAAACTAGATCGAGATTCCATCGGAGAAGCAGCATTCATCACTCTGCTTCCTCCCTGAGGACCCAATGTGACCAGCTGCCTCAAGCTCCTGCCACCATGCCTTCCCCACAATGATGGACTCTGTACCCTAGTACTGAAAGCTGAAATAAACCCTCTCTCCCTTAAATGATTGTGATCAGATATTTTGTAACAGCAATGAGCAACTGACTAATGGATACGCAATGACATTCTTTTCAGCCACAGAGGAGAATGAAGTCATGACATTTGTGGGAAAATGAATGCAATGGAGATAACATCACATGTTTAATTTGTGGTTCCTAAATACATAAAATCACACATGCATATATATATGTATGTATATGGACATGAAAGCAGTAGTTAAGTGTGTAGGAGGGACAAAGGGGACCCATAGGAGGGGGACTATAGAAGGTATGAAGGTGACATTGTATGCTCAACATAAATTTATATTTGCATAGAAATTTCAAATAAATATTAAAAAGAAGAAAACATCACAGGTAGAAATCAAGGACTTTTCCTTGGTCAACAATTCTTTCTGCTGTGTTACGTTCCAAATTGTTTATCTGGTCATGAAGTTTTTTTATTCCATTTTTCTTCTTTGGCATGGTTATGATTGATTTTTATAATTTATCTATATAATAATTTACATAATAAGCTTTGAGAGGGCTGGAGACATGGCTCAGCGGTTAAGGCACTTGCCTCTAGTGCCTAAGGCCCCGGGTTCAATTCCCCAGTACCCACATAAGCCAGACCCACAAGGTGGTGGCCCTGGTTTTCTCTCTCAATCTCTCCTTGAAAATAAATAAATAAAATATTATTAAAAAATAAGCTTTGAGAGGACCTCACTATTATTTGAAAGCTATGATGTCATTTTATAGTTTGTCTTGATCTGGTCCCCCGGAAATTACATTAATCCATCTCTGAAATACAATGGGAGAGGAACGTGGTGGTTCATTAGACCCTGGACTTCTCACTCGACCCTCTACGTCACAGCATTAGCTCCTTTGGGAGCCACTGCCTCCATGAACTCCAACATGGCTCCCCATGTAAAGCAGATGGGGATTTTACACAGGAAGGCAGCTGTCATTTCATGATTCAGGGAGCAACATTCCGTGCACCGTCTCTTGGCAGACACTCAGTCTAGTGACTTCTGTAGATGAAAACAAAGCCAACTCAAAAGTCACCCAATTGATTGAGCAAGAAACTTTGGCTTTTCAAATGTACAGGAGACCTTTCACATTTTTTCTTTTTTCGTCACAAGGCCAGTAGCAAGGTAAAGCCTGAGTCATGAGGCTCTGGACCAGGAGACAAGCTACTTACAGGAAATTTGTAATTCAAGGCAAAGATGGAATTCGTGATGAGATTGGCTTGTGCTGAGTCGATGAACTCCTGAACTTCTCTTTTTCTCTTTAGAATGTGTTCAAACGCAGAGTTTGGTTGGGTTTGACGCCACTAAGAGATTAAGTGGCTCAGTAGTCAGGTTTGGAGGGGAAATAAATCAATATATTACTATAATGGAAGAGTTTTTAACCTTTTTCAATTGTGGAATTTTTTGATATTTGCAGATGTTAAGAAACATATTTTTTAAACATTTTTTATTTATTAATTTTCAAGCAGGGAGATGAGAGAGAGAGAGAGAGAGAGAGAGAGAGAGAGAGAGAGAGAGAGAGCGAGCGAGCACTGGGGCTACCACCTTGTAGGTCTGGCATATGTGGGTACTGGGAAATTGAACCTGGGGCCTTAGGCACTGGAGGCAAATGCCTTAACTGCTGAGCCATCTCTCCAGCCCAAGAAACATATTTTTGTGTGGACATGTTCCTCTTTGTGTTGGTGCATGTATGTATGTGGGGGGGGGACGTATGGGCACATGGATGCAGAGGTCAACTTTGGATGTCATCCTTGGGAACACCACCCACCTTTTTTGAGACGGGGGTTTTCATTGGCTGGGCTGGTTAACCAGCACTTTACAGGGATCCGCTTGTCTCTGCCTCTCCAGCACTGGCCTTTCTACACGGTTTCTGAGGATTGAACTCAGATCCTATTGCTTGCAGGCCAACGCTTGACTGAGTGAAATTTCACCTTAGCCTATTTTTGTTTTAATTTTAAAATAATGCACGCTGGATTGCAAATGAGAATGACTTTCATTGAAAGGTCATTATTGAAATTAAAAAAAAAAATCCCTATAAGACAGCCACGTACGTGTCTTGTAAATAATACATGAGGTAATTCCACTAGTTGGTCTGTTAATTCATAGTTTTAAACTAGTGATGCATAAACCTGATATTCTGAAGTTTCTGTGGCAACAACAGTGCGATATTAAAATATCATTTTCTAAAATGATGACTCTGGCTGCATCCCAGTCCTCACATATTACTTTAAGACATATGGTTTGTCAGTCTGGGCATTTCTGCTTTGTTTTAGATCATCAGTTGGTTTCTGTAATGACAAGCTTTTTCCTCCTAATGCCACTAAGAGATACTGCCCACATTCACAATGGGAGTGTCATGGTTTGATCCAGGTGTTCCCCACAAACAAATGAATGTGTTCTGATAGATTGATCCTCAGCTGATGGCAATTCGGGAATTAGAACCTCACTAGAGCTGTGTTGTTGGGGCGGGCTTTTGGGGGTTATAAGCCAGCTTCCCCTTGCCAGTATTTGGCACACCTTCCTGCCGCTGTTTGCAGTGCTGTGGCAGAGGTGATGTCCACCCTCTGCTCATGCCATCGTTTTCCCTGCCAGGATGGAGTCTCCCCTGGAGTCCGTAAGCCAAATAAACCCATTCCTCCACAAGCCGCTTTTGTTTGGGTTCTTTCTGCGCAGCAACTAGAAAGCTGACTGCAACAGGGAGGAAATACTACATTTTACTTAGCTGTGAGTGGGACAAAAAAGTGTATTTTTTTTGTTTGATTTTTTTCTGTACAAGATGGTAGCCCGTTGTCCTTGCATCCAGCATCTCCTGAGGACTGGAGGACTAGGTTAGAGGTCCCTGTTCTTAGGTGGCCAGCTGATCCCCATAGCTTGACTGATATGAATCATGTAGGGCCCTGCCTCAGAGAAGGGTGAGCACTGACTGCTGAGCTGTAGATCACTCCAGCAGAGGTGCCCAGAGCCAGAGCACGGGGCGGAGGTAGGAGTCAAGCCAACGATCTGGTGTGGTGCTGAGAATACCAACTTGAGCTGGTCATTCTTTTAGATCTGGAAGGATTTCAGCCTGTAAAGACTGCATGTTTCTGTGTGGCCTCACTTCAATCCTTCCTGAGACGGGGCAGGGAGCAGAAGAGATGTAAGGATCTCAGAGATTGGGGTGCAGAGAGGCCCCTCAGAAAGTGAGGAGATCAAGCTGACTTCCATTCATTACTGTGAATGAAGTAAATTAATGAAATATGCCCAGCGTCCTCAATGTTCCTAGAGTGATTGTACAACGTCATTCTGCTGGATTCATGTTTCTAATATCTCCTCAGAGGTTCCATTTCTTCTTCTATTGGAGGCTGTTTCTATTGTTTGCCTACTAGTGCCCAGTTTAGAATTATTAGGCTTCGCTCTGAAGACTAGTTTTGGAGCAGAAAGATCAAAGGCCCTAAACTCAGCTAGGCTTCTACCCCTGAGAGTGGATCCCTGCCCCTGCAGCCTCCAAATGAGGTCACCAGGGGTCTAGTGGTCCCAGGCCAGGGCTGCCCAAGCACAGTTTGTGAGGCCATGCCTGCCTGCAATGTGCCAGATCGTTGTATGTATGTGTGTAAATGGCTTCATACGTTCACATGTGTCATGAGTTTCCTGATCCAGGGAGGAACTTTTTTTTTGGTTTATGGTTCAACTTAAAATATTTGTAAGAGATTAAAAATGAAAAACTGGGCCCTTTGCCATGGCAGTTAAGCCAGGATGTGTATACTGAGATAATTGGAGGAAATAATGTTATATGTTTTAGGGAAAAAAATCTGTCTGTAAATTCTTCAAGGCTCCTTACTTCAAGGGATGATCTTTAGTCTCCACCCCCACCCTCGGATGAAGGCTGACTTTTAGTGAACCTAGTGTTTCTTCTTTTTGCTTCTTATTTCTTCATTTTCTAGCAAGAGTGTAAAACTTCTTTATGATTCTTAATGTTTTGCCAAAAGTTTGGGACCACCATTTTAGAATTTTTCCTCGAATTCTTGCCCTTGCTACCTTGGTTATAGCTGGACACAGAGTGACCTTAGGGATATTAATTGTTCCTGTGGCTGAAACTTTCAAGTTTTTTGCAGTTCTTATGTGGGGGACTTCACACATGCTCAGAGAAATAGAGGGAAGTCCAGAAGATGAAGAGAAGGCTTTCATCTAGGTAGAAGTTGAGTGTAATACTCATAGTTATAATCAGGATCATTAAAAAAATTTCCCATTCTCCCATTTGCTGAGACCATGACTCATGGTGAGTTATGGATTTTACTCAAAGTCAGATGGACATCTTTGCTTGTCAAGCCTCCAGCTTTCATGTAGATCTGTGGACTGTTCCCTCCGAGCAGGAAGGTCTTTGGATAAGCAGCTTTTCAAGGAGAGAGAGAGAGAGAGAGAGAGAGAGAGAGAGAGAGAGAGAGAGAGAGAGAGAGAGAGCACACCAGGGCCACCACCTTGTGGGGCTGGCTTATGTGGGTCCTGGGGAATTGAACCAGGGGCCTTAGGCACTGGAGGCAAGTGCCTTATCTGCTGAGCCATCTCTTCAGCCCTGGATAAGCAGCTTTGTAACTGGTACAGGGAAAGATGGAGAGAAAAGAAAGAGGAAGTCCTGACTCTGACCTTCCCAGGTTCCAGCGAGAAGATGGAACAAAAGGGACTCTTCCATGTTTCTGGCAGAAATGTGAGGTGCTGGTCACTTTGGAAAGCACTTGGGCAGCTTCTTAGATCAAGGATGCACTTCAATCCTGCCCCTGGCATTTCCGCAGTGAAAGAGCAAAGTGTTTACTACATAAAACCTAGATGCAAATGTGTATACAAACCTTATTCATAATAACCTCCAAATCCACAGCCATCCCGATATGTTTAAACCTGTGTATTGTTCATATATAGCAGAGCCTGGTCTATATTAACTGAAGGGGTCCAGGCTCTAGAGATTAATTTATGTAATTCCGTCTATATGAAATTCCGGAACAGGTCAAATCATATAGGTAGTGGTTATAGGTTTTAAGAGTGAGGGGAGAGAATGTGTTTTAGAAGCAAAAGAATTATTCTGTGTGGTTTGTGGGGGTGATTTCAAGTCTCTTGGCATTTGCCAAAACTCAGTTATATATACCTAAAACAGTTAAATTTATTGTATATAAATGGGAAAATGAATTCTGAAAAAGCAGACCAAACCAAACCCAAGCCAAACAAATAACCCCTGCTCAAGAAAAGACGAGGCAAGGAAACTCTCCCTTGCTGGGAAGAGAGTTTACTACAGAGCCAGAAAAGGAGCTGAAGGTCACAGGGGACATTCCAGAACTACCGCATATGCCACTGGTCTCAGCCAAATCCTGGTGCAGACAGGCAGTGGGAGGGACACAGCCATTTTTAGAGGGTAGAGGCCCAAGAGTTTGACTCAGGAACCTGGAAAGACAGATGAATACTGGGCAAGAGCAGCCTTGTTGAAGTGGACAAATTGGTGTTCAGAACTCGGCGGGAGCAAGTGTTCTGGAATTCCCTCTCTGGGGAAGCAGGGCGGACATCAGGGCCCATGTACTGGGCCAAGAGGACCAGCCCATCAAAGCTTGGGCTCTTCTCCATGTAACCTCTTCTTGGCTTGCAGTCAGTGAGGAAGGGCTGGGGCCTGTCAAGAGAAACCAACTTTGGGGCAGCAGATTTTCAGCATGGTTTGTAAATTTGGAGGGTGGGAGGGAATCATCCTGGCTTTGGTTCTATGATTATGGAAGCTATCCATAAAAAGTTTAAAAATCAAGTAAATAAATAAAAGGACTTGGTTTGGGAGCTGGAGAGATGGCTCAGTGGTTAATGACATTTGCTTTCAAAACCTGATGGCCCGGGGTTCAGTCCCCCAGTGCCCACATAAAGCCAGATGCACCAAGTGACACATGTGTCTAGGGTTTGTTTGCAGTGGCGGGAGGCCCTGTCACACCAATACTCACCCTCTTTCTTTTTGCCTCTTTCTCTCCCTTAAATAAATATTTTTTAAAAAGGACTTGGTTTGGACAGCAAGCGGAGAGAAATGGTTGATAATGATGAGTAGGGAAGCCCGCTAATGTTATTCATGTGTTCATCCCGATGTGGTGATATTTGGAGGTAGGGCATTGAAGAACCTTTAGGAACGACATTAGTGCTATTTATAAAAGAGGTCCTTGCCTCTTCTGCCATATGAGGATTCCTACAGGAGGCACCATCTATGAACCAGAAACCCGTCACCAAATCTGCTGGCACCTTGACCTTGCACTTCTCAGACTCCAGAACTACCAAACAAAGTTCTGTTGTTTATGAGATACTCAATTTGTGATACTCTGTTATGATTTACCAAATTGACCAAAATAATTAGAGGATTTACTGAATTCCCCACTCTATTATAATGACTGCCAATTAGCCTAACAAATATTCTGAGGAGCCTTCAATCTCTACAACTATAAAAAGACAGGCATTGGTTACTGTTTAATTAATTAATTAACCATTTTGCCTCTGGCCTGCATTTGTGCGCCTAGTGGCTGGATCTGGAAATGCGAATCCAGCAGGGACAGATTAGAACCAGAGCCCCAGCAAGAAGAGACAAGCAAATCCAAATTGAACTAACCTCCTCCTCCACCGCCATCACCATCAGAATAACTCCAAAGGCACGTTTGCTGCTGTGGAACCGTGCTTTTGAAATAAGGAGCAGGGCTTTAACAAACTTCCCTTTCAAAATGTGGAGGCAAAGGCCCTACTGTCTGCATCCTCTCATATGCAGACAATATTTGGGGGGAGTGAGGGTTTCCAGGTAGGGTCTCGCTCTAGCTCAGGCTGACCTGGAATTCACTATGAAGTCTCAGGGTGGCCTCAAACTCATGGCGATCCTCCTACCTCTGCCTGGGATTAAAGGCGTGTGCCACCACGCCTGGCTAGACACTATTCTTGAGGTGAGACTTTTGAAGTCCTTCCCAATCTTAGTTGGTTTATCCATCTGAGGATCCTGCTTCTTCCTCATCACCTCAAGCTCTGGCCTGGTCACTGGTCACCGCACCGTCCCCATGGAAACAGCATGCACTTGGATCTCCGTGTGGGAGCATCCCCATTTCTCCACGCATGTGCACACGCAAGCACACGTGCCCTGGAATCCAGTGAACTACAGCACCGCCCTCAGAACTTTTCTGATTCTCTCTTACAGTGTTTCCATCACGGTGAGCCTGTGGGTTCTCTGTGCCATTGTGCTATGGGTCACCTTTCTACCAAATGACAACAATCCCTTTCATTGTATTAAATTTATTAAGCGTTTGCAGGCATTTGCAGATACAAGAATTAATTTATTCAAATGCATTGTGTGTAACTTGAGCAATGAACCAAATCTTTTCTTGCATTTGTTTCGGATCTGTGCATATATATGTATGCGCCAGAGAAAGGCATAACGTGGAATGTATGTACATATGTCTCAGGCTTTGTTAAGATCTGAGTCATATGTGCCCTTGTGATACTTAGACTCAACTCTGTGAAGTATACAGAACACTGTCGGGACAGTCGTGAGGAGTTTCCAATAAGTGACAGCTCTGGGAAGGACATGTCATCAGGAAATGTACAAGCTGACAGCAGGGCTGCAAAGGTTGATTAGTTCATACAGTACATTCTGTGCTTTTCAAGGGGGGGCAAAACAGATGTTTGCTTCAATTTCATTTAAAAGGTATTTTCCTCAGATATACACACTGCAGCCTACAATGAATATGTTTTTCCATAACTGTTACTCCATCTGTTATCCATTATGGACTCAGAGGGCTGAAAATACCCACATCAGTGGGAGCCAGCACAGCCTCTGTGTATATGATAAGTAGCTTTCAGCCACCCATTCCTGGGGTCTTCCCTTCAGCCCACCCTGACACACCAGATTCAGCCTGTAATGGAAAAATAGATCCTGGTTTTCCCAGGTGGAATTCTAGGAAATCAAACTGGATCTTCTGGCTAGCCCCTCAGGGACCTTATATTAGTTAGCGCTCCACTAACTAATGGGGAGAAATATGAGATAAATTATTTGCTATTACTGACTGTGGTACTTTGAATGTTTGGCCCCAGAGACACAGTCATTTTTGATTGACCTGCAGTTTTCTCATGGATTATTGAGACCACTTTGCATTTTCAGTTTGCACAGTCATTTTAGGGTCTCATTCAGTCCCACAAAGCAGGGACTTTCTCTGCTTTGGATAAGGGTACGAGACTAGGTACTTTGCTTGTACCTTTCAGGACTCTGGAATTTCACTGGGCAGGAGCTACTTGCCAGGAACAACACTGAGAGAGAGAGAGAGAGAGAGAGAGAGAGAGAGAGAGAGAGAGAGAGAGAGAGAGAATGAGAATGGGGTCTAGCCACTGCAAAGTAACTCCAGATGCATTCAGCACTTTGTATATCTGGCCTTCTGTGGGTACTGGGGAATCAAACATGGGCTGTAAGGCTCTGCAAGAAAGTGCCTTTAGGGCTGGAGAGATGGCTCAGCGGTTAAGGCACTTGCCTCCAGTGCCTAAGGTCCTGGGTTCAATTCCCCAGTACCCACATGTGCCAGACCCACAAGGTGGTGGCCCTGGTATGCACTCTCTCTTTCTCTCTCTGCTTGAAAATGAATAAATAAAATATTAAAAAAAGAAAGTGCCTTTAACAGCTAAGCCATCTTTTTTAGCTCTGCTACACTAACTTTAAGAAACTCTACACACAAAAACGTATTTCAATCAACTCGGTTCCACTTCTTTTGTTTTTTAAAGACGCTTCCAGTTGCTCTTCTCGGCGCAGTTGCTCACTTTCTGGGAGAGCAGTGCTCACTTCTGTCCTTTGAGCAGAGCAAGGTTTCTGATGGGATTTGCTTCGTACATCACTAAGCGGTGAAGCCTGTTTTAAGGTACCGAGTCAGGTTCCATTCCCCATTATTCTGGGACTTGTCATCCGCTTTGGGATGTGTTCCTTCATGGCACATGGATGGCATTGGTGCCGTCTCT
>PVHP010048950.1:0-12261 GCA_004024765.1 Zapus hudsonius
CTCTCCCTCCCCCCTCCCTCCCCCCACCTCTCTCTCTCTTCTGCTTCATGTGTGCCAGGCTAGCTGGCCTGCAAGAGTCCAGATTCTCCTGGCTCCACCTCCCATTGTTGTGGGCATGATGGGGTCAGATGAGTACACCACTTTGCATGGGGCTTTAGTGGGGGATGAAGACTTGAACACGGTCAGGCAAGCTTGTGAACAAGCACCTCTAATCACTGAATCATCTCCCCCAGCCCCTCAGTTATCTTTTAACTTCTAGGGTTCATGAACAAATCTAACACTTTTACAATAACCTGAGTAAGAGTAACTGTATTCCTTTGGAGCTCAGTGACAACCAAAGGAACACATGTAATAGTTTGTATAACCTGGTAAGTTTATCAGTATTAAAATGGAAGGATTAATTATTGACATCTTGATGAAAGATCTGTATAGCTTTGGTCTCTGGTATCTACTGATGATATGGAAAAAAAAGAAAAATAATCAGTAACAAATCTCAGAATCCCACAAGCGGCTAATAGTTGGAACTGAGCTAAGAAAAAGCGTTACAAAGCTGCAAGTGCATGCATGTGCATATGCAGGGAGAGGCCTTAACTTCATCATGTGATATTGTTCAAATGAGGTCAGAGTCATCTCAATGAACCAGTGCCATAGTCTCCTCAAAAATAGAAAACCTGACAACAACCAGGAAGCATATAAAACTCCAGTAACTTGGGCTGGAGAGATGGTTCAGTGGTTAAGGCACTTGACTGCAAAGTCTAACGAACTGTTTAAAAAACAGTAACTTTACATTTCTCCATTCTTTTTTTATTTATTTGGGAGAAAGTGAGAGAAAGAGACAGACAGAGAGAGAATGGGCACACTAGGGCCACCAGCCACTAAAAATGAACATACACATGCGCCACCTTGTGCATCTGGCTTTACATGGGAACTGGGGAATTGAACTAGGGTCCTTCTGCTTTACAGGCAAACGCCTCAACCACTAAGCCATCTATCTCTCCAGGCCTATGTTTCTCCATCTCTTCCTTCTCCTCCTCCTCCTTCTTTTTTTTTTTTTTTTTTTTGGTTTTTCAAGGTAGGGTCTCGCTCTAGATTAGAATAAAACTGTCAGAGCTGGGCGTGGTGGTGCAAGCCTTCAATCCCAACACTCAGGAGACAGAGGTAGTAGAATCGTAGTGAGTTCAAGGCTACCCTGAGACTACATAGTGAATTCCAAGTCATCCCTGGGCTAGAGCGAAACTCTACCTAAAAAAACAAAACAAAAAAAACCCCAAAACACACACACAAAAAAAGAATAAAACTGTCAGGAGGGATACGAGTTTGTTATAAATTTCAATGAATATTTTAAGCATCTGAAACTGATAAAAAAAATAACTGGTACTTTCAAATGCTTAGAAGAAATTAGGTCAGTTTGAAACCCAGATTTTATAAGAAAGAGAGACACATACTTTTTGAAAAAGTTAAATTTAAATACTATGAACAAAATGCATAAACATAAGACACTGCAATAAGCCAAGAAGATGCCTATAATTTCAGCATTAAGAGGAAGAGGCAGGAGGATCACAAGTTTCCAAGCTTACCTTCCCTCCACCCAAAAGATGATGTTTTTCTATACCAAAGTAACTTTAAAAATATCTATCTATCTATCTATATTTATCTATCTATCTCTATCATCTATCTATCTATCTATCTATCTATCTATCTATCTATCTATCTATCTATCTATCATCTATCATTTTTGAGGTGGGGGTTTGCTATTTTGCCCAGGTTGGTTTCGAGCCAAGCAATTTTCCTGCCTCCGCTCTCCCAAGTAGCTGGGATTACCAGTGCATGCTCGACCACCATGAGCTTTAAAAATATCCTGGCCACTTAGTTTTGTGTCATTTGATCAAAGGCTTTAAATCAGCCCTTCCCTTTACTTTCCAAGTAAAGGAGGGCCCTGCAGCCCTCCTTTCGATCCTTCACTAAATATACAGTGACATCTAAACCAGTATAAAAAAGCTCAAAAGTTGATAAAAATAACAATAGAGCAATAAATACATGTAAAACAGAAAGAAACTAAATCATTTCAGATAGTCAAGGCCTTTGTTAATAAAAACAAGTGCATTCATAAAAATACATTGAACCAAGTCCTTGAAAAATAGGCAGTTCTTAAAGAGTTTCTGTCATAAAGTTGGCCTTTGACCAAGAATGTAAATGAAACATGGAAACAATGAGTTCATTCTAACAGCACAGGGTTTTTTTCTCCTCTGGGAATTGTAACAGAAACTTCAACATCGTGTAGGCATAAACCTTTCGTGCAAATATTTAAAAATCTCTCCATTACATTAGCAGGATGAGCAGCCCTCCCACCATCTCATCTCTATGTCCTGCAAAGCCACTGGAAAAGCAAGAGCACATCTGGTAGTGAAAGGACATTAGAGTCATTTAAATTATGACTACTGATAGTTACATGAAATGACCAAGCAAGTATAGTAAATTTCTAGACTTGAGAGCCCATAGAAAAGCAAGCTTTAGAGCACCATATTCTGTATTTAAGGATACCTTCATTTACAGGTAATGCCTGTGCATTAATACTGCACACAAGAGCAGTTCTATCTTTTTGGGATTATAAAAAAGTTTTAAAATTTGCAGATGTGTATGGGTGGGGGGGGGCACAGAGTGTACAAGGGCCTCTGGCGGCTGCTAACAAATGCCAGATACTTGTACCACTTTTTTTGCATCTGGCTCATATGGGTGGTCTGGGAATTGAACCTGGGCCATCCTGCATTGTAAGTAAGCACTGTTAGCTGCTAGGCTATCTTCCCAGCCCCCTCTTTAGGTTATTGAAAAAGTATGGAAAATAACCAGACATGAGGAGAACAGGAAGACTGAAGAGAATATAGAAAAGAAGGGCTGGTGTGCAGTCCATCTGAACCAAGGTGCCCCTCAATATTGTGAGGAGGGGAGCAAGGATTTTTCTTTTCTTTTGTTTTTTAATTTCCGTGCCTGTGTGTGTGTGCATGTGTGTACATGTGTGTGAGAGAGAGATAGATAGAGAGAGAAAGAGTGCTATGTGGAGATCAGCAGATAAGCTTGAGGTGTCTCTGCTCTCCTTCAGCCTTTATCTGAAACAGGGTCTCTCTTGCCACTGCTGTTGGGGAGCTCCCAGATTCTCCTGGCTCTGCTTCCACTGCTACAGGCATGCCAGGATTCCAGATGTGTGTGCCACTTTTACAAGGGGGCTGAGGATCCAACTGGGCAGGTATCTCCCCAGCCAAGATTTCAAATGCTCTCCAGGTCAGGACTCTGCCTAAAGAATGACGACATCCATACTGGAACAGGCTTTGACATCACTGGTCTGTGACACAAGAGGTTTCTGTTGCCCCTGCCCCTAGTCCTTCTCTCTTCTTCCTCAGCCACTCTCACCCAGCTTCACAACACTTTAAGTAAGTCTGTGCTAAAGGAGTAGAGCAAACACAAACCATTGTTTCTACAAATGTTCAGTATGATCACAACCTTATTTCTATATTTTGCTTTAAAAAATACCAGTGGGGTGGAGAGATGACTCAGTGGTTCAGGCACTTGCCTGCAAAGCCTAACAACCCAGGTTTGATTCCCAGTACCCACATAAAGCCAGATGCACAAAGTGGTGCATGCATCTGGAGTTCACTTACAGGGGCAAGAGGACCTAGCATGCCTATTCTCTTTCTCTCTCTCTCTCTCTCTCTCTCTCTCTCTCTCTCTCTCTCTCTCTCTCCCCTTTATCTCTCTCAAATAAATAAATGATAGATATTTTTAAAATATTTATTTATTTGCAAGCAGAGAGATACAAAGAAAATGGGCCTGCTGGGGCCTCTAGCCACTGCAAAGGAACTTCAGATGAACGTGCCACTTTGTGCCTTTGGTTTACAAGGGTACTGAGGAATTGAATTCATATCATTAGGCTTTGCAGGCAAGCAAGCATAAGCATTATGAAAAGTACAAAAAAATTACTGAAACATTTTCCCTATACTTGAAAATACTATCTGAGTCAGCAAAGAAGTTACTCATGCCATTGACAAACAAATGAAAATCCTGACTTTAATATAAACAAGAATGTCTCATAAATACAAGCCAAAATATTAACTATCAGTCACACTGGAATTATGTTCAAAGAGCTGGATGCTAAACATGTAACAATTTAACAACATAGTGCTGCAAATACTCACAATGTTAACAATAGTTGTCTTCAGTTCGTATAGAATTCTGATTTATCACCTACCTCTGTCATTGTATTTTTCAAGCTTTTTTTCAAAGAACACAATTACCTACATAGTGTGTACATTAGTTTTAAAAGTACTTGCTATAAAAAAGGCAAAGCAACATAAACTAATTGGTTCATGTCAAGTTCATAACCTCTGAATAATTAAGATTAGATTTAAACCATCATCCAATCAATCATTTTGTGGAAAGAGCAGGCTGAGGTCAAAAGTATTTGCCATTGTAGGGGTGAAACTCCCCTGAATCATAACTTGAATAACAAAAAGACTCAGAGCATGTATGTGACTTCCAAACAGCTTACAAAAAGAAAATAATCTATTTCCCAAACCCTTATTTGCACAATCATAAGACAGAAATACAAAGAGTTAGGAATTACAGTGAACACTTGGAATTTTTAAGGCATTAATGTGATTACTCTTTTCTGAGTACATGCTATGTTCCATGGCTTTTCCTAGGTGCTAATAGAAAAAAAAAAAAACCTTTGCCTTCAAAGAGCTTATATTTAAGTGGATAAGAGAAGGAAATAGTCAATTAAAAAAAAGTGAACAGATTAGGAGGTGGGGAACCACCTGGGATACATGGAACCTTTTCAAAATAATATCATAAATATAGAACCAGCCATACATACCAATTCAGATAAAATACCACTAAAGGAGAGGGTAAAGTAAAAATCAAACCTTAAAAAATAATAAAATAGAGACTGGGGAGATGACTCAGTGATTAAAGGCAGTTGCTTGCAAAGCCTGATGGCCCAGGTTCGATTCCCCAGTATCGATCTTGAGTTTGTCTGCAGTGGCAGGAGGCCCTGACATGCCCATTCACTTGGCCCACCTCTTTCTTTCTATCTCTAATAGCCATAAGAAAAAACATTTTTTAAAATAATAAAAGACTTTTCTCCCTTTTTCTAAAACAAAAGAACTTTTACTGAGAATTTTCATACTTGTATATAATGTGTTTTGATCATAATACCTTTCTGTTACCTTTTCTTTTCCATCCTTCCCCCTCCATCTTCAGTGGACCCTTTTTCTTCTTTCCAACTAGTTCCTTTTCAACACTGATGTCCTTTCCCCCTCCTTCATTCATGACAGACGTTGATGGGTCCAATACTGTGTAAGTCTTGTGTTGGTAAGGCTAGTCACTGTGAGCTCATGGATGCCACAGCCATCCATCTCCCAGACAGACAGACAGAGAAAGAAACAGAGAGAGGAGAGGAGAGGAGAGGAGAGGAGAGGAGGGAGGGAGGGAGGGAGAGAGAGAGAGAGAGAGGAAGAAGAAGAAGAAGAAGAAGAAGAAGAAGAAGAAGAAGAAGAAGAAGAAGAAGAAGAAGAAGAAAAAGAAGAAGAGGAGGAGGAGGAGGAGGAGGAAGAAGAGGGGTTTCAAGGGAGGGGGAAGGAGAGGAGAGAGAATATATATAATAGATTTTTAGCGGTAACACTATGCAGACATGAATTATAGCCTTCGCCTAGCTTTTAGCATCCAAAGCTGGAGTCACTCCCCCGACACCCAGCTACTCCAGTGTAGAAATGCCTAGCATAACACCCCAGTGTCAATCAGAACTTCTCCTTGCACTCAAGATCATTCTGCTTCACCCATAACCAATGGTTACCACCACTGTAAAAAATGTCTACATGCTAACTGTATATTGGGAAGTGGGGACTCGGGAGATGATCCCCAGAGGGCAGGCAAGCATCAGTTGCACCACAAGCACCACCTTTCCATGGGGTAAGAGTTCATAATATTGAATTATCACCCCATTTCTCAAAGCCTTGGAAATTAAACATAAACCAAAATGCAAGTCTGGAGAATCGACAAGGGCATCAGCTCCAAGGTGGTTTCCAGAGCCTTAAATCCCCAACAACCAGGACATATCCTAACAATGTCAAGCCATCTTTTCCCATTAGCTGTTTTATTTCTGAGTGTCTTATTTCTTTCTACTTTTAGTGAGGGTGTAAAAGAGACATCCTATATGCAGACTGAGAGGAGGTTAGGGTTATTCTGAAAGGAATGCAACTGGTTTCCTCAAATAAAGTTAACCTGCTATGTGAATCAAAATCATTACCAATAATAACAGAAGATATATATACATATATAATATAATATAAAAGAAGATATATATTTTTTTAATTAACCAAAGATAATGCCTTCTCACTATGCCAGAAACCTGTGATACTACTCAACATTTCTGACACCTCAGCTTTTCAGACAAAGCAAGCACAAGGAACCTGGTGCTATGCAAGGGCAGCAGGGAAGCGTGACTATGCTGTGTATACAGATGCTGGCTCATACAGAGGAAGCCCTTCAGGACCACAATCCATGTAACTGTACAGTTACTTATAAGGAATATAAAGCAGACATGTCAGAAAGAACTTCTGGGTTTCAGAGACGTGTAGGGGACAGATGCCTCCGGGGGCCCACGGAGGCACACCCTGGTTTAGGCTTAGGATGGCGCCTGGCAGCTTACCAAGACGGGCTTGGCTTGTAAACAAGTTTCAGGAGGCAGTCCTGATTGGCTATTGCACATCATGCTTGCTGTGTGCACAGGTTCCTATCTTAGACTGATCATGTATCTGTCACGTGAACAATTCCCTGAGCCAAGGAGCTCTATATATTCTGTTGCATTTCAGCAATAAAACAACAATGTTCTTCCACCCATAAGCGGTGTGTGTGTGATCATTGCCTCCGCGGGTGGTGGGCAGTGATAGAGACGGAAAGAGCCCTGACCTTGATAAGCAAAAATGATGCTGAACTCATTTACAGGTTGGTTCAGTCTGTTACTTGAGGTACAAAGGAACTGTGATGGTCAATTTTTTATGTCAATGTTCCCAGTTATTCAAACAATAGTCTGCATGTTCCTTTGAAAGTATTATGTCTACGTGGTTAAGAGTTCATAATCAATCAGGGCTGGAGAGATGGCTCACAGTGGTTAAAGCCACTTGCTTGCAAACCCTGCTAGACCAAGTTTCATTCCCTAGTACCCATGTAAAGCCAGATGCAAAAGTAGTGCACTAGTCTGGAGTTTGTTTGCAGCAGCTTGGATGCATCCAAGCGCTCTCACGCTCTCTCTCTCTCTCTCTCTCTCTCTCTCTCTCTCTCTCTCTCTCTCTCTCTCTCCAAATAAATTAAATAAAAATAAAATAAAATTTTTAGAAGTATGGAAGGATTAGCCTAGGAAATCTGGGTGGGCCTGATTCCATCAGTTGAAAAGCAGTAAGAGCAAACCTGAGGCTTCCCTGATGAATAGAACTCTATCTAACCACAGTCTGCAGCTTTAGTCTGTGCATGAGTGCCAGCCTGCCCTTCCTAAGCAGCCTGCCCTGCCTGTGGATCTCAATTTGCCTACTCAGCCTCTATCATCACATACATAATTATTCCCTGTAGCTTCTCTCTCTTTCTTCCCTATTTGCTAAGGGAACGACATCAAAAATGGCAAAAAAAGGGCTGAGGAGATGGCTCAGTGGTTAAGGCGCAAAACCTAACGACCTGAGTTTGATTCCTCAGCGCCCACGTAAAGCTAGATGCTTAAAGTAGCACATGCATCTGGAGTTCCTTTGCAGTGGCTGGAAGCCCTGGCATGCCCATTCTGTATCACTCTGTTTCTGCTTGCAAATAAATAATTTTTTAAAAAATGGCAAATACTACCCACCATGACTCAGGGAACTGAGTGGAAGAGGGGGTAGAAAGAATGTAAGAGCCATGGTGGGGGAGAATATCCAGAGACATCTCCCCTCTCAGCAACAACACACAAAGGGAGGGGGAGAACTGACTACCTCTAGAGCAATTCATAACCCCCTACTCCATGTATGGATCCAGTATGCCCACCGAGGAGGATCCCCAGTGGATTGGGGTCCAGGGGGAGGGAAATAGGGGTACCATTATAAAATTTGCTCATACAAAGTGTCTAAGTATGGATAATAAAGATATTAAAAATGGCAAATTCTTGTCATTAGGACAGATATGAATGTTCTGATGTATATAGAAGCCTCAAATCAATCCTGAATAAGAACTCTTAGGGTCAGGTTTCATTTCCTGCTTTGAGCTGCTTATTGTTAATGCTACTGAATGAACTTTTACCAGTTCAGTTCTGACTAAGTTTCTTCCAGGAACCACCATGCGTTAGTAGTTTATAGTCCTAACCAATACATTTGAAAAAGGCGATGTATGCCATGCCAGTGAGGGAAATATTTAAATAAAATTTAAAGTCTAATTACACAAAGATATTTATTAGTTGGAATCAAACCATAACCTAAGGACAGACTGAGAGCCACAAAGACGTCTACAAAGTTTACTAAAGGCTCTGGAATATTGATTTTGTAGAGCTGTAAATAACTTCTTCTAATTATGCTACAAAAAGGTAAAAAAGGAATATAAAACATAACCCATGGGAAAAAGACAAAAGAATGGTGGGGGGGATTTAAGGACCAGAAGTTCTATACATTCTCTCGACTTATGAAAACTGAGTGGCCACACAGGTCCATCTTGAGAAAGTATGAGAAATATAGACCAGCTGAGATTCCAAAGTTGCCTGGTGTTTAATTCAAAACTTCAGAAAAGCCCTGGACTAAGTATCAGGCAGTGGTAGTCAGCTGGTAAAGCTTTTTAGTTACCCCCTGATACCTGATATAAATGTTTCAATTTCATTCCCATCACACAGGGGGGAATGCCAAAGTCACATTTCCTAATACCATAATAAAACAGCCCGACACATTGATTTTCTGTATGATGACATAAAATGTTAATAATCCTGCCACATCTCCCATTGCAAAAGGATTCTTTCCCTCACCAAACCTGTACACACTTTAATTTTTCACCTTGTTTATACCATTACAGATGCTAAAGCCAAAGTAATGTTTCTGTTCTAGCTCACAAAACATAATGCCAGGAAGTAATTACACACAAGTTATAGTTGATAGAGGTACAGGAATCAAAACATATGGGCAGGGAGAGTCTACAGAATTATAGTAGTTAAACTCAGCCCAGCAGAGAACAATGGTTTAATAGACATATTTACAACGGGGAAAAAAGCAAAACCAAGTTAAATTTTTTGCTCTTAGCTATTCTATTTAGATCCCTAATATGAGAATCGTGAGATGCCAAAATAAAGTCTTCACATTCTCTAAGATCAACAACAAGGTAATGATACAGAGAACTGAGTTTCTTTTAAATTCTTTTTTAAAAGACATTTTATTTAGCCAGGTGTGGTGGTGCATGCCTTTAAATCCCAGCACTTGAGAGGTAGAGGTAGGAGGGTTGGAGGCCACCCTGAGACTACATAGTGAATTCCAGGTCAGCCTGGGCCAGAGTGAGACTCTATCTCAAAACAAAACAAAATAAAATAAACAAAAATAAATTAATAATTAAATAAATAATTTTATTTGCAAGCAGGGAGAAAAAGAGAGAGGGAGAAGAAGGGAAAGGGAGGGGGAGAGGAAGGAGAGGGAGACAGAATGGACAAACCAGAGCCTCAAGCCTCTGCAAAGGAACTCCAGATGCATGCACCACTTTATGCATCTGGCTTTATGTGGATACTGAGAGATCAAACCCAGTTCGTGTTAAGCTTTGCAAGCAAGCACCTTAACCCCTGAGCCATCTCTCCAGCCCTGGACTTGTACTTTTATCTTTTATTTTTGCTACTCCCTGGCCAGCCTTCACTTTCTGGAGCTCCTGCTTCTCAGGTATGTGCATCCTCTCTTTCCTCTCCTTTCCCCTTCTTTCTCTCTCTCTCTCTCCTTCTCTTCTTTCTCCCCATACCTTCTACCTCTCCTGTTACAATAAAAGATTCTAGAAGCTGTTTTGGTTCATTATGAACCCTGAAATCTAACAGATTTCACTCATTTTCTGTTCAAGTCCTGTAAAAACAAACTATTCAAGAAAGTTTTCCTAAAGAGCTTTTAAGAAATTACAAACATTTCCAGGATATTTTTTAAAGCATGGACAAGCTTGCAAAGCTTGTTATTTACCTTAGACAGGCAGCTCCCTGCACTTTCCTTTTCTGACCTGTCCCTTTGATAATCTGTGTCTGTGATGGTTAGGTTTTGTTGTCAACTTGATCTTTTTAATTATCTTGGGTGGGTATCTGAGGATGTTTACAGGAAGGCAGCCTCTCAGCAAGGGGAAGGATGTAAAGAAGCTCAAAGGAGCTAGAAGTAAACATCCTTTCCTGTGTGTGCCATGCAGGAAGGAAATTCCAGAGACTCAGGAAGCCATTAAGTCTGGGATAGAGTTGCAAGACCCCACCCTAAGCCTATATAAAGGGGAAGAAATTCTCTCCTTGGTGCGCCCCTCTCCCCGCCCCTCCTGCCTGTTTGCTGTTCTGTGTGTATGGTGTTGGTGATGGGTTTCTCTCCCTGCTCGGACCTGTGAAAGAGGGCCAGACTCTTTCACTTTTATGAAACTTCCCCTAGATCTGTAGCTTGAATAAATTGTTTCCTCCCATAAACTGTGCCTGGTTTGGAGATTTATCCCAGTGGCATGTGGCTGACTGCAACAGTGCCCTATATCACCATTTATTATTTCCACCCACCTTTTTATATTTTCCTTGCATGTATGTAAAGCACAAAAAATAGCAGGCCATTTCCCTATGGTCCCTGTTTGGAACAAGTCTGCAGTGTTCTGAAAGACGTATGCAAACACACAGGTGTGGCCAAGTTCCTATACAACTTCATTCAGAAACAGGTAAGGAGCTGGAGCAATGGCTCAGTGGTTAAAGGCACTTCCTTGCAAAGTTTGATGGCCTGGGTTCAATTCCCCAGCCAGATGTAGCACATGCAGAGTTTGTTTTCAGTGGCAAGAGGCCTTGGCATGCCCACACACTCACTCTCTGAGTATCTTTCTCTCAAATAAAAGAAAAATATTTTAAAAATGTATATACAGAGGTGACAGGCCAGATCTGACCTTGGCTTTATCAATATGGTTTCAGACCTACCTTTCTATGACTTTTTTTTTTGTCATCCAAAATTACTTTTCTGAGGTTTATCTGTTATCACATACACCTGTATGTTTTCCTTAATCCAAACAGTGCTACTTTGAACTGGTTTAGAAAAGCCTTTGCTTGGTCAAACTTGAGCTCCTCACCCTTCTAGGACCATCTTTGCACTATTTACGCCCCTCTCCCCCCTTTTAAGACAGGATCTCACTCTTCCAGGCTAAGGTTAACCTGAAACTCACTGTAACCCAGGCTGGCCTTGAATGCATAGTAATCTCCTACCTCAGTCTCTGGAGTGCTGGAATTAAAGTCGTGAGCCACCACCTCCAACATTCTACAGGATTTTCAAGAACCTGAATAATCACCGCTCCATATGTTGAAACAGCCATTTCCCTCATGGCCTTTATCAGATTACATGATACAAAGCCATACCTATCTCCCAGGCTATGAGCTCTCTCCGCTCTGCTCCAAAGGCAAGAATCCATGTTCCCATCATAAACTTCAAAATCACCTGGCCTATTTTTACTTTCCTTATACATTTTAGATTCACTTTCAGCATCCTTTCTTATGATTTTTAAAAATGAAATTCTATTGAACTTCATGAATGAGCATCAACGGGGATCATGACAGGTGATTTTAAGAAGGCTTTAGGAAGACCAAGATTCGAGTGATAATTTTTTGAGAAACAGATTACTTTGTGTTTCCCTGCCTTCTTTTGGTGTGGCTGTAATATTATCTTGTAGGAGATAAAACATTTGAGATGAAGTATCTAGTTATCCAGGCCCCTTAAGTCATTGAGATCTATTATTTAAAGCTTGTGGGGTAGTAAAAAGAGTTTTTAATTTTCTACTCAAGGCAATGATTGCCAAAGGACCATTATTATCTTTAGCTTCTACTTCCTCTAATTAGTTTCCCAAACACTATTTCATGGTACTTTTTTCTGGATGTTATTAATAGCCATGTCTGGGAATTGAAATCACAAATTCAAATCATTACTTGATGTGTAGTAGAGCTCTCACTTAAGAGTTTTATTTTTAATTAATTATTTATTTTGTTTTTAAAAATATTTTATTTGAGAGAAAGTGAGAAAGAAAAAGAGA
>PVHP010048951.1:0-12432 GCA_004024765.1 Zapus hudsonius
GCCCAGATGGATTCACTGCCACATTCTACCATACCTTGATAGAAGAATTCAAACCACTGTTTCTCAAGTTATTTCACAAAATTAAAAAGGAGGGAATGAATCAGTACCACAGAAATCTTTCTCTGGGTTAGCTAATTGAAAGCTGTACCTCTGAAGGCTGGAGAGATAGCTCAGCAGTCAAGGTATTTGCCTGCAAAGCCTAACAACCTGAGTTTGAGTCCCCAGTACCCACGTAAAGTCAGATGCACAAATTGGCCCATGTATCCAAGAGTCCATTTGCAGCAGCTAGAGGCCCTGGCACACCCATTCTCTCTGTCTCTCTTCTTCTTCTTCTTTTGTTTTTTTTTATTTTTATTTTTGTTGTTGTTGTTTTTGTTTTTGTTTTTTGAGGTAGGGTCTCACTCTAGTCCAGGGTGACCTGGAATTCACTATGTAGTCTCAGGGTGGCCTTGAACTCTCAGCAATCCTCCTACCTCTGCCTCCCAAATGCTGGGATTAAAGGTGTGCGCCACCATGCCCAGCCTCTCTTCTCTGTCTCTCTTCTATCTCTCTCTTTGCTTGCAAATAAATAAATAAATAAAAATTTTTTAAAAAGATGTAACTCTCTTAATAAGAGGGGGAAAATAGTTTGAGCAGAAGGTCCCTGTATGGGGTGGAAAAAGTCTTATCCTAAAACTATAGGCTGTTGTTGGTAAGTCCCAGTGCCAGAATTGGGTCACCACTACCCCCACAGCAGGCTGTTGGTCAGGCCCATAAGGTCCCCAAAACAATGCAGACCACTGCCATAGCGCTTGTTTACCTACCAGAATTAGATGGTGAGACCCTACTGCTGAAGACACCACAGGCTGCAGTTGCAAGACATCCAGAGATTACGCTGGAACTGAGAAGGGAGCCAGCTCCCTGCTGACTGGCCCTCACAGTGCTGGAAAGTGCTAGGCAGGCTGCTGGGGATAATGGTCACCTGCATGAACAAGCAGGGGATCCTGCAAGCTGCACAATCAGCCAGCCAGGCAAGATGGACACACCTGTGCAATAGTGCACACAGGCTATGGGGGTAACCAACTGCTCTCTGATTGGCTACGAGGCCTGTTTATGGGAGGGAACTCATACCTGGTACTGAGAACCAAGTCAGAAGCCTATGGCTTGGAGGTCATAGACACTAGAGGAACGCTTCCACTGCTCTTTGGCTAAAAGGAGAGGTTATGTCCACCAAAAAAATCTTCTAAGTGTCTGTTTCTCCCCTTTGATTCATGCTGTGCTCACTCCTGGTTAGAGAATCTGCTATTTACAGATGGCAGAAGGGAGCATCAAGACCCATCAGTAGGACAAGAAAAGAAAATGACTGCCCTGTATGAGAGGAGTCATCTCTAACACATCTTGCCAACTGGGGCAATATTGGCATGTCTGTTATGGGGGGGAAACCAATCACTCTCTAAAAGCCCAAGGGGAGTAATGCCTGCTGTTGTCTGGCTAAATGCATATATTATGCCCACCAAACAACTCTGAAAGCACTTTTTTAATGTTTATACCCACATATTGATGCTATTCTCATTTTTGTTTAGAGAAGCTTCTCTTTTCAGATGGCAGTGATTACTAGGTGACTCAAAAGACACCATAGACTTCTGGGTGTTGTCTTGCCACCGGCTCGGGTCTCCCGCCACCTCCGCCTGGGTGCATGGAGCTCGGAGCGACGTCACCGCCATGGCTGGCATCAAAGCTTTGATTAGTTTATCCTTTGGAGGAGCTATTGGGCTGATGTTTTTGATGCTTGGATGTGCCCTTCCAGTATGCAAGTATTGTTGTCTCCACCTTTGGGCTCCCTATTGTATTTGCCAGAGCACATCTGATTGAGTGGGGAGCATGTGCACTTGTACTCACAGGAAACACGATCATCTTCGCAACTATCCTAGGCTTTTTCTTGGTCTTTGGAAGCAATGACGACTTCAGCTAGCAGCTGTGGTGAACGGAAGAGCCACTGAACTTTGTCACACGGACTTCTCATCATCTGTCGGCCTTCTGTGCACAAGAGATTGGGCAGGAGAGCTGAGCTGTGCAGCGAGCCTCTCACTTTTATTGTATACCTACTGTTTTCACAGAGACTTGAGAAAGGGTTAAAAGGATTTTCTGGTTTTGGAAAGCTTGACTGATTTCATGCTTATCTATAGTATGCTTTTTGTGGTGTCCTGCTGAATCCAAACTACGTATGTGTTTTTTCTTGTTCAGTTTTTTGTACATGAGTATGCAATGTTAAATATTTTTAAAATGTAATCACCATTTGCATTGGTTTAGGAATTCAGAATTCTGCTGGCTGTATTACTGGGCCAGAAGCACATGTTTTCTCTTAAAATTAATTAGCCTTCATTATTATAAAAATATATGAATTATTTTCAATCAGTCAGGATGACATCACTCCCAATTTTATGCAGACCATTAGATACCTTATAAATAAACTATTTACTCAGTGGAAAAAAAAAAGACACCATAGTGCTGAGAAGTGACAGTGGAGTGTTCAGCACTGGGACATCTCTATCACACCTGCAAGGCTCAGGGTCAATTGTGGAAGAGGTGGTGGTGGAAAGATTATAAGAGCCAAAGGAAGGGTAGGACTGCTTACAATACAAACTTCCAGACACAAAATGGCCTTGGCATTGATGACCTCCCAGTGCCTGACACTAACCTACACAAGACCTTCATAATGAGAGGATTTACTACGCACCAGATAAGGGTCTAAGTGCTTTCTAGGTATTGTTCATTTAAGATGCAGAACAACTCTGAAGTAGACTACTATGAAAGTGACAGTAATATATAATCATCCATTCATGCTGTTGCTGTTTAGCATCCCTAAGCTTGTACAAGGACTGGGTTCCTTAATGATAGACAGTAGGGACAGGGTAGTCTCCTTTTGCAGGTAGGTACTCAGGGACACAGGCCCAAAAGAACATAGATGCCAACCTGCCCTGTTGAGACTAGAAGAAACCTCCAGTCTGACTCAATATGGTGATCAGGAATAGCTTCCTGGTTCTTCTTCCTTAATTTTCCCCAGGCTTCTGTCCCACCTGACCAACCAACCAATCAAGCTCCTCTTTATATATTTGGCCATGCTCGATGAGACTTATCTCAACTGGGCACCTAATTTTTATCTCTAAAGTTATAAGAAAGCCTGATGCAAGTTGCCATGTGGATCTCCCACTCAGGACCCCTCCAAGATTTGGAGGTTTTCTGTTTTATTTTCTTTTTTTTATATATTTTTTTATTTTATGTTTTTTTGAGGTGGGGTCTCACTCTAGCCCAGGCTGGAATTCACTATGTAGTCTCAGGGTGGCCTTGAACTCACAGCGATCCTCCTACCTCTGCCTCCCGAGTGCTGGGATTAAAGGCGTGCGCCACCACGCCCGGCTCTGCTTTCTTTTCATAAAATAAATCTTTAATAACATCCTTTTCTGTTTGTCTACCCTTGTTGATTCTTTGTAGTTGTAAGACGGAGAGCCACTAAAGCTCTGTCACTGTCAACACAGGTATCATTAGTCCCTCCATTCTGCAAAGAATCAGTAACCTAATTTGGAGAACCCAATATGAGGTGTAAATGTAGAGTTCTTTGTTCATAACTTACTAAAAATTTTAAGACAGGGCATGGGGAGATGCTTATGTGTGAGGGGTGCTTGCTTGCGAAGCCTGTCAGCCTACATTTATTTCCCCAGCACCCATGGAAAAAGCAAGATGTAAAGTGGCTGGTACATGCATCTGTGATCCCATTGTGCCCAAAGCAGAGGCCAGCTAGTCTGACATTTCACTTGAAGTCTGGAAGTTTATTTGCAGTGGGAAGGGACCCTTTCTCAAAGAAGGTGGAAAGTTGGGTGTGGTGACGCACTCCTTTAATTCCAGCACTTGGGAGGCAGAGGTAGGAGGATCACCATGAGTTCAAGGCCACTCTGAGACGACATAGTGGATTCCAGGTCAGCCTGGGCTACAGTGAGACCCTACCTTGAAAAGCTAGTTACTGTCCATGGAAGTCAGTCTGCCTTTCTGGATGAAGCCTAACCAAGCAAGCCTTCCGAGCATGAAGTACACACTATCTTTTTTTTTTTAAATATTTTATTTATTCATTTTCAAGCAGAGAGAGAGAGAGAGAGAGAGAGAGAGAACCAGGGCCACCACCTTGTGGGTCTGGCACATATGGGTCCTGGGGAATTGAACCCGGGGCCTTAGGCACTAGAGCACTAGAGGCAAGTGCCTCAACCACTGAGCCATCTCTCCAGCCCAGTACACACTATCTTTGTCACCATCATCCTCATGAATCCGTGAGGAAGCAAACCTTATCATTCCCAGTTGGTCCCATTTTGATCTTAATATGAGACAAGACTTTGGATGCCCTTCTTCTCCCTTGGATTCAGACATACTTTTCCCTTGGAATCAGACTTCAAATGACTGAGCTAGAGCCCAGAAGGTAGATAGAAAGGAGAGAGATTTTAGGGGAACATTGCATAAGTACCCAATAGTTCAAACCTAAGACCTGACCTAGAGAAACGGCGATCGAGGAGAGGAAAAGTTCTAAAAGGTAATGAACAAAAGTCCAAGTGCAACAAACATCCCAAAGAATGCATTGTGAAAACCCAGAGTTGAAAAGAAGAAATTTAGTTATTGAGTTGGTGTAATATCCCGAGTGAGGAAACCAGGGTGTTGGCAAGAGAGATGGATAAGAAGGCAGGATTCAGGAGATCCTTCTGAAGTAGAATCAGTGAGAATTGCCAAAGGACTTGATGTGGGACACGAGGAGAGAAATGAATAAAAGGACAAATTTTCTAGTATAGCACTTGGAGGGGTCTTAACAAATATCTAGATACGTTTCTCAAACCGTTTTTTAGCTGTGGAATACCTTCAGCAAAGCCATACACATAGGCCGGAGCATTTGGGGTAGGCTGTGTTTTTCTCCTTTTACTTCCTGTTCAGAAGTTGGGTATGCAAGGATGGAAGTCTAATCATAAAGGGTCTGTGCTTGGAATAGCCCCACTCTTGGTTTACTCCTCTGGTGTCACTGTCTTGAAATTCTCTTAAAAAACATTTCGTGTGTGTGTGTGTGTGTGTGTGTGTGTGTGTGTGCCATGTCATACATGTGGAGGTCAGAGGACAACTTCAAAGGGTCTGTGTTCCACCTTCTTTTTTTCTTGGTTTTTCAAGGTAGGGTCTTGCTCTAGCCCAGGGTGACCTGGAATTCACTCTGTAGTCTCAGGATGGCCTCTAACTCACGGTGATCCTCCTACCTCTGCCTCCCGAGTGCTGCGATTAAAGGTGTGCGCCATCACACCCTGCAGGTTTGTTTTTTTTTTACACCCTGCAGTTTT
Source organism: Zapus hudsonius (assembly GCA_004024765.1). Taxonomy (NCBI): domain Eukaryota; kingdom Metazoa; phylum Chordata; class Mammalia; order Rodentia; family Dipodidae; genus Zapus; species Zapus hudsonius. The sequence continues at coordinate 5,340 of PVHP010048951.1, forward strand.
TTAGATCTCTTGACAGAGAAATTGTATCAGTATGGAAGAACGCTGTAGAATCTGTACTTTATTGCTATTGTGTAGTATACCATACTACACAATAGCAATAAAGAGTATTTTTAGTTTGTGTGTGTGTGTGTGTTTGTGTGTGTGTGTGTTTGTGTGTGTGTGTGTGTGTGTGTGTGGTTGTCACAAGCTGAAGCAGCAGTCAGCCTTGATTCCTCTCAGTCACCCATCATCACAGTCAGCCAATGACTGATTCCAGTTAAGCCACCACCCACTCTTTCCATCCCAGGCCATTATTCTGCTTCAGATGCCTACAGAATTATGATCCCAGCCTCCTTCTGACTTTCCTGTTTCCAATCTATTCTCCCCACATTTTAACCGGAAATCTGATAGGAAGATCACTGTGAGTTTGAGACCAGCCTGAGACTTCATAGTGAATTCCAGGACAGCCTGGGCTAGAATAAGACCCTACCTCAAACACACACATACACACACACACACACACACACACACACACACACACACACACAGTCTTTCAGTAACTACCAAAATAGGCCAACCCTTCAGAGCTGCTTAAGTATGGGGATCTTCATAGTCCTGACCTCTAAACCAGGGGCACCAGTTTTAGAAGGTGTATCTATGTAGGTAATATTAAGAAAGGTTTGAAGCCGGGCATAGTGGTGCATGCCTTTAATCCCAAAACGGAGGGAAGACCATCTCCGAGGGTAATCCCAAAATAGGGAACCCCACCTAAGTGTCTATGGGGAGGTCTTTATCCAGGATGGGATGACACTTCTTGGTGGTGTGCATGCATGGATCATGGGCACTGACTTACCTGCCAGGCAGAGTGTACCCACTGGTGTCCGGGTCTTCCATTCTGTTCCATTGATCTACCTGTCTAGTTTTGTGCCAGTACCATACTATCTTTGTTACTATGGCTCTGAAATATCAGCTTGAAATCAGGCACAGGGATACCTCCCACTGCATATTTCTTTCCCTTCAATATTTCTTTGGCTAACTGAGGTCTTTGGGGCTCAAAATTTATTTTAAGATTGATTTTTTTCCATTTCTGTGAAAAATGGCACTGGGATTTTTATGGGGGGGGGATAACATTGAATCTTTAAGTTGCTTTTGGTAAAATATCCATTTTCACTATATTAATTCTTCCAATCCATGAGCATGGGGAGATCTCTCCATTTCATGTCTTCTTCAGTTTCTCCCTTGAGAGTTTTATAGGGTTCATTGTAGAGGTCATTTACTGCCTTGGTTAGGTTTATTCCAAGATATTTTTTGAGTCAATTGTAAAAGGTGTTATTTCCCTGACTCCTTCCTTACTTTGGTGTATAGGAAGGGAACATATTTTTGTGTGTTAATTTTTGTAAACGTGCCACTGTATTTGTTTTATTTTCTGACAAAATGGGTTTCTTTGTTTCAACAAAACCTCTCTGGTTTTGTTGCCTTAACTCAGACTTTCAGCAATATGTTGGACACTCTTGTATTATTCCTGATTTTAGTAAAAATGCTTTGAATTTCCCCTATTTGGTCATTTAAAAGTATTTCTAGGTTTTATGTCCTACTTAGAAAGGCTCTCCCTATTCCAAACTCTTATTCTCTAATTATTTTATCTGAAAAAAATATGACTTAAAGACATCAAGTTATTATGAACTATATTATTCACTGTCATTTTTTTTTTTGGTTTTTTTTTTTCAAGGTAGGGTGTCGCTCTAGTCCAGGCTGACCTGGAATTCACTATGTAGTCTCAGGGTGGCCTTGAATTGACGGCAATCCTCCTACCTCTGCCTCCCGAGTGCTGGGATTAAAGGCGTGCGCCACCACGCCTGGCTTGTCATTTTTTAATTCACAAAATTAAAATGTCGAGAAGTACCACGTGGTATTATTCCTTGAAATTTAGTCCAATACCTGGTGCTTTATTCTCCCTGCATACAGAGTACACTGGATCTTTTCCAGAATTAGAAATGAGGCAAATACTAAATACTGAAGAGGTGATTCAACAAATAACACACAGAAAAGAATTCAATACATCATTAATAAAGCCTAATAAAGTGAATGTAAACATAAAAAAAAATTTTACCATCACTTTTGATAATATTTCCTAAGCCCATACTGCCTAGGGTCCCTTTAAATACACACCGGCTACGCAATGGAAAGCTATTGAGAGGGTTTTTTTTTTTTTTTGTTTTGTTTTTTTGGTTTTTCGAGGTAGGGTCTCACTCTAGCCCAGGCTGACCTGGAATTCACTCTGTAGTCACAGGGTGGCCTTGAACTCATAGCGATTCTCCTACCTATGCCTCCCGAGTGCTGGGATTAAAGGCGTGCACTACCACGTCCAGCTAGCTTGAGAGTTTTGACTGAGTTGGTTCACCCCTCTTTAGGCAACCTGGTGAGAGATTAACTGTACTGAAGCTGAACTTGATGCAGACACCCAATCAGCATAGAACACTACAGCCCAGAGCTCCTGGACTCCAGCACCCTCTCGTCTCAGCCTGCTGAGAAGCTAGGACTACAGGTATGTGCCAACAAACCCAGTTGTTGATTAAAAATGTAAATGTATTGCTTTCCATTAGGTTTGAGCTTTTCCCTGGACTTCACATAGTAGAGCATACATCCAAAGGGTCTTAGCTACAGCACTTAATTTTCTCAAATTCCTTACTCATCACCTTACATTAGAATTTGGAGGTAAGAGCAAATGTGCCAAATAATTGAATAAAGATATAGATAAAAGAAGCATTATACAAAATGGCTGGTAGGTCCTGGCTACTATTAAAACCTAGAGACAGTAGCCAGAGGAGATGAGGAGTGACCAGGACAGTGGTCGTGTATGATCCAGGGAAGATTGGGAGAGAGGAGAGAGAATAAAGAAACCACATCCCCATCCAATACAGCAGAAGCCATTCACTTTCGCATTTAATCAATACTCGAACTCCAACATGAAGGGACTGAGATCACTGCCCAAAAGATGGGGAAGATTCTCTTTCTCAGCAACAGACACAAAAAGGAGCCAATAGGAAATGGCTGGAGGTGCCTCTGTGAGATTCTCTCATCAGTGAAGGGGAGAGAGAGCTAATATCATTGTATTTCTCCTAGTCTAACGTAAAGGACCTCAGATACATTGCCCCATTCTAACCAATGCCAGAAGGCAGGGATTAATATTTCTGTCTTGTGACTAAAGCCAAACAATAACAAAGCAAGCCATGTTAATTAGCAAGGGACAGGGCCCACACTAGAACCCAAATCTTTTTGCCCCCAAAGTGCACGTGATGAAGAACATGCACAGAGTATCTTTTCCCAGGGATAGCGATCTATCTGAACAGATTCATTTGCTCACAAGCACACCCTTATTGAGTGTCCATCTTGTGTCAGGCACTGAGCTGGTCTGTAGAGGTTAACTGTGGTTCTGCTTTGGGAAGGGATACTGCAGACCCCCAGCTACAGGAGAACCAAGGCAGCTGCAGCCTCCGTCTCTGCTGCTGTCAGTATCTGCTGAGCTCCTTGGAAACAGGTCTGGAGCAGTGTTGCAGTCAGCTTTCTAGTTGCTGCACAGAAAGAACCCAAACAGAAGTGGCTTGTAGAGGAATGGGTTTATTTGGCTTACGGACTTGAGGGGAGACTCCATCCTGGCAGGGAAAACGATGGCATGAGCAGAGGGCTGGACATCACCTCTGCCACAGCACTGCAAACAGCGGCAGGAAGGTGTGCCAAACACTGGCAAGGGGAAGCTGGCTTATAACCCTCATAAGCCCCCAACAACACAGCTCTAATGAGGTTCTAATTCCAGAACTCCATCAGCTGAGGATCGATCTATCAGAACACATTCATTTGTTTGTGGGGGACACCTGGATCAAACCAGGACAAGCAGGATGGATACCACTTCTCTGTTCAGGCTTGGGAAGGCAGAGGAAGGAAATGCCACAAAGACATCTAAGGGTCACAGCTGGACTCCAGCAGACTGTCACAGGGCCTTGTATTAAAGACAGGCCTAGAATAGTTACTATAGGAAAAAATGGAAAGTCATAGACAGAAAGTGGGGGTGGCTGCACAGCATTGTAAATTGACTCAGTGGTACAGAAATGTACATTAAAATGGTGTACACACACACACACACACACACATATATATATACAGAAAAAAGGGGGGCACACTTAAAATTAATTCTTTCAAAATTTTTAAAATATTTTATTTATTCATTTTTCAAGCAGAGATACAGAGATTGAGAGAGAGAGAGAGAGAGAGAGAGAGAGAGAGAGAGAGAGAGAGAGCGCACCAGAGCCACCACTTTGTGGGTCTGGTTTATGTGGGTACTGGGGAATTGAACCTGGAGCCTTAGGCACTGGAGGCAAGGGCCCCAACCGCTGAGCCATCTCTCCAGCCCTTCTTTCAAATTTTTAACATACTATGCAATACTGTTTTCAACTGTACATCTACCTATTCAAGAACTTAACTATCGTAATAACTCAATTCCTTTTTTGTTTTAATCTATCAGTATGAAGAAAGAGGAGGAAAGAGGGTGGGGAGGGGATGAACAGAGAGAAGAAAGGAAAGGAGAGGAGGAGAAGGGAAAGGATGAGCAGAGAGAAGCTCTCTTCATTCCTGGTGCCTGAGAGCAATAGCTAGACCTTGGCCAACAAGCTCAAAAAGAAGCAAAAAATCCACTGATCTGCCTATAAGAAAGAGTCACAGCTATGGTCCAAGTGTCTTCCTAAAAGAGAATAAGAATTTGTTCTTTAGATTTGTTTTCCATCCATAACAATCCGTGTCTGGTAGAGAAATAATCTTGGTGTGTATCAGATGTGTACAGATAAGCATAAATAGTAAAGACTGGAGATAAGGAGATTACTCAGTGGTTAAGGCGCTTGCCTACAAAGCCTACCAGCCTGGGTTTGATTCCCCAATACCTATGTAAAGCCAGATGCACATCCAGAGCCAGTCCCCCACTTAAATAAAAAAAAATTAGGGCTGGTGAGATGGCTGGATGGTTAAAGGCACTTGTTTGCAAAGCTTGCCAGCCTGGGTTCAGTTCACCAATATCCACTTAAAAGTCAGATGCACAAAGTGGCACATGCATCTGGAATTCATTTGCAGTGGGAAGAGATCCTGGCATGTTCTCTCTCCTCTTTCTTTCTCTCTCATAAGTAAATAAATGTTTTTAAAAATAAAGACTGTTCAGTGGCAACAAGAAGACCCAGACTTCTCCAGTCTAAGGGCCACAACCGCCAGGTCACTCTGCCCTCCCCTGTCTGCCAGCCTTAAACAGCTGGAAAAGTAAGTTTTGTGACCTGGATGGAAGGAGGCTGGCAGCCAGGAGGAGCTGAACCACAGGGGTGGGTATCTCAGGACCAGGCCTGAGTGACATTGATGCTAGCTTTGAGCAAGAAAGACCACCTCGCAATGATACCGAGTCCCCACTAGAATGGGGAACTCCCTCTGTCAGAGGCGGGCAGTAACATTCTATGGACCAGCCTCCCTGGGCAATAGGCCGCATGTCTAGGAACGTGGCCAGCTTACAGGTATGGAAACAGCTAAGCTTTCACAAGGATGTTTCAAAAGGCCATTTCTTCTCCTTCATGGAGCTTAAAGGAAAAGTGATTTGCTCCGTGTTTTCCTGTGACTCAAACCATTGAAGCGTCCCACTAGCATGAGTGGATCTGCTACACTGGACGAAGTTCCTGATTAGGAACCTTAACTGCATGGGATGTGGAGAGAGAAAGAGAAAGAATCAACCATGGACTCACTCCTCTCACACTCATTTCTTTTGGAACCTTGGAGAGCTGCTTAACACAGGGGAGAGTGGAATAAATTGCCCCTGGTAACTTTATCCCTGTATCCAACACCAGGGGGAGTAGTTGCTCCACATAATTTTTTTTTTAAAGTGCATTAACGAAAGTGTTGGCTAAACCCTTGGCTAGATCTAAGGGCCTGTTGTTCATCTTTCCCTTACTCAAAAGCTGCCTGAATTTATTCTGTGCACATCTCCCTGTGTTCAGACAAGGAAGGCACCGTAACGATATCTGGTCGCAGGCAACTGTCAGTTTCTCCTACTCCCAAAGGACTCCAGAAATAGACTCCTCACCTCTCTTGGCTACAGTCACAGGCTTTCTTGTTGTGGGCTGTTGGTTGCCCACAGCTCCAGAGACAGGAGCCAGACGAGCAGGTGCACCCTCACAGGGACTACCCATTAGCCCCTGCGGAGGAGGCAGCCTTCCTCTTCCTGCCCAGGACCCACTCCAGCACCTCTTCCACCCTCCTGGTCTCACACACAGTTCCAGGTCTCCATGCCCAGAGCCTGGGCACAACAACTAGACTGTGGTCTGCACGCCTGCAGGCTGGAGCCCCTTCCTCGGCGCTCACAGAAGCGCTTTTGGAATCTACGCCCACCCTTATCTGCCCCAATGCATCTGTCTCTGCTTCTTTCCATCTGGTGTCCTCAAAGGAATAGCTAATTAAATCGAGACAAGCTGGCCTATTTTTAGTGTTGTTCAGCTAAGACCTGGGGGAATAGCCACAAGGTTTGGAAAGGGCCCTAGAATGACTGAAAAGCTCGGAGCTGACCAGTTATTCCAGGACTGGCCGGTCCTATGTCCCACCAGCCTGCGGTTCCCTTAGAGGTTCCATTCTGTTCTCTTGGCTGCGCAGTTGGGGGACGGGGCAAAGGCTGGAGGAGAGTGGACACCATGGTTTAGATATGACTGAAGTATGATCTCTAGAGGCTTGTGTGTTGGGAGAATAGTGATACTAAGAGGTGGTGGGACCTTAAAGAGAGAAGCCAGAGGGGAGAGGGGTCACTGGGGGTGTGCCTTCGGAAGGGATTAAGATGGTTTTCGTGGAAAACCCAACCTGTGCTCATGAGAAGGTTGTTCTAAAGAAGCAGGTCTGGTCCCTGCCCCTGACTTCCTATCTCCTCTCTACAGGCGCTGCAGCTGTGATATACCAGCTGCCATGTGACACAGGGGGCCAAGGATCTTGCCAACATATGGCACTACCTGATCTGTGACTGGTGGCCTCAAAAACCCACGAGCTAAATAATATTTTCCTTATAAAATGCTCACTCACATCTCACTTTTTTTTTTGCTATAACATC
>PVHP010048952.1:0-12338 GCA_004024765.1 Zapus hudsonius
AGGATGATCAGGAGTTCAAGGCCAACCTCAACTAAATAGTCAGTTCAAGGCCAGCTTGGACTACATGAGCTCCTGTCTCACAAATATAAAGAATATGATATTAAAGCTACATTTTCTAGGTTACGATCCCAGCTCTGGTATTTGCTGATCATGGGATTTGGAGAAAGAGACCAAGGTAGCTACTTGACCTCCCTTGACCTCAGTTGCTTTGCTTATTTTGAGACAGGGTCTCATTCTATTGCTCAGGCTGTCCTGGAACTCACTATGTAGTCCATAAAGCCCTCAAATTTGTGGCAATCCTTCTGCCTCTGCCTGCCGAATGCTGGGATTATGGGTATGAGCCACTATGTTCAACTAGTAAGTAACTACATTGTTAACAGGAGGCTAACAGTTGGCTGTGAGGATTCATCAGAATAGTATGTATAAGTATTTCTATAACACAACCTTTCTCAGTAACTGTTTGGTACTGTTAAATAAGCTTTGTTATTATTCTTGGCCTCTAGGATGGGTGAGAATGGATTAAAGGAACCATTAAAAAATTGCTGGCACTGATAAACTTTTCTCATATGTTTGATTTGAATAGAAACCCAGCCACCTGTGACAAATTTGAGTGTCTCTGTTGAAAACCTCTGCACAATAATATGGAAATGGAGTCCTCCTGAGGGAACCAGTCCAAATTGTAGTGTCTGGTATTTTACTCAGTTTGGTGACAAACAGGATAAGGTAAGTTTACTAGAACATGTGCCATTGCTGAGGTAAAGTGAATACTATGGCTTGGAGCCAAGAATGAGTCAAATTCTAATCTTCAAAGTGGGAATTCTAATCTTACTTCAGAGTGGGAATTTATTTTAGGTTGATTTCAAATTTCAACTGAGGAAAATGATAGAAAAGGCTATTAATAAAATTAAACATTTAAAAATATTTGCTAACTATTTGATAGTTAAATCTAATTGAAATTGTCCCAACAGGAAATACTAGGTATCTCTAGCTATTAAGCACCCAATAATTAGTTATGTTGTTGATAAATTTTTCTTGGGTAAAGTGCTTGCCATGCAAGCACGAGGACCCGAGTTTGGATAACCAGCACCCACATAAAAGCCAGGTATGGTAATATATACCTGTAACCCCAGTACTGAGGAGGCAGAGAGGGAGAGAGATCCCCTCAGGACTTGCTGGATAGCTAGTCTAACTGAATTGGTGAGTCCCAGGTACTGTGAGAGACCCTGTCTCAAAAACCGAGTAAGGAAGACACTTGACATTGACCTCTGATCTCCACACACCTGTGCACACACTTGCATGTGTGCCTATACATACACTTGCACCCATACATATATGAACTTGTGCACACCATGCACATACACCAAAAAAATGTTCTTAAGTTCTTGCTTATAGCTATATCACCTTGTATCTATATAACACTCGATTTTCAGGGAATTTTCACATTTTTCAACTTGCTAGTCACATGTCTAGAAAGATAGGTAAGATCTATGGGTCTGAAAGTTAATGGTCATTTGGAAGGTGGAAAAACAAGATATTGGTGGTGGGTGGACTTAGAAAGCTTCCTGATGCTTGAGGGAAATGGGGAAATGAAAGCTTTTCTAATTAGATGTAACCAACTGATTTAAATGAAATTTGTTGACAGGATTGGATAGCTTCAGGTTCTTATGATAAATCTATTCAACTGATTTATATGTTTAAACCTCCTTAAATATCGTGTGTGGTGTATGGTGAGGGAGTTGAATCGGTTGGGGTTGAATTGGTCAGGATTGCAAGGAGAAAAACAAGGTGTTTTCAGTGGCAGAGGATTGGGATACTATGATTTTCAAACAAACTTTGGTGGCAGGAAGATGCAGGTGAACTAGGGTCTAGTTGGCATATCTCTAACCTGGCCCATTGGCTGGCATAAGTAGCTTCCTCTCTGAGTTTCCATGTCTTTGTGTGAAGATTTGACCTCACCTACTCCCCAAGCTTCCTAGCACACAGAAAATTATGAACAAGAAACTCTTTATTTATTTGCAAGCAGAGAGGGAGGGGGAGAGGGAGAGGGAGAAGGAAAGGGGGGTATACCAGGGCCACTGCAAGCAAACTCCAAATGCATGTGCCACTTTGTGCATCTGGCTTAATGTGGGTACTGGGGAATCGAACTGGGGTCATTAGGCTTTGCAGGCAAGCACCTTAACTGCTGAGCCATAAGCTCATGAATGTGAAACTTTAACAGTGAGGTTGAAACAGACTCTTTTTTCATAGGAAACATTCCATTCTGGCTTCCTATCCCTTTCTTTGCTAAGGTGTTAATTACGGCTTAGATGTCAGTTGCAGAAGAATTGAGGTTTGTCAGAACTACTTGGGATTCAAAGCAGGCCCTCTACTAAGTACACACCTATGATACTTAAGCTGTGAAACCCAAGCTCTCCTTACATACTGATGGCTTCCTCTTGTTCCCTGAAAAAAGGACCCATGTTTGGGATCTTAGGACTTGTTTTGGTAGTTCAGCCTTTTGAAACCCAGGAAAAGCCCTAAAGCTCCTTTTGATGTAAATCCTATAGGCATTTGACTTTAAGTAAAACCTGAAAAGAGGTTACCTTTAGGTTCTCCATTAGCTTGGCAATGATGTCAGATAGAAATGCTGATTATTCTAAGAAATGGAGCCAATTCTTCAGTGCACATACAGAAATTTAGAATGAAAAGTAACCTTAGGAGGCAGTGCAATCAAATAGAATTGGGTCTGAAAATTTGTCTCTTCTCCTTTCTGTCTTTCTGATGTTAAATAAATCATCTAACCTCTTGGAGTTTATATTTCATTGTTTTAAAACATGGGACTGTGGAGGGTAATAATAGTATCTGTTTCATGTGGATGTTATGTATATTAAAGTAGACAAGGTATTTAGTGAACCTGATACAGTTAGTGCTTAAGTGATCATTAGGTCAAAACATATGAACTTGCCATTCATATGACAGAATGGTTGAATACTGTCAGAATTACATGGTTTAAGCTAATCTTACCATTTAATCTTGTTCCTTCCACTTTGCCTCTGATGAGATTAGATAGAGACCTCTCCCTAAGGCCTGTTCCTTTATGTCACTCATTTGTCAGGGTTAATGGTGACCAGCCTTAGAGTTATAATAAGTGCAGATTACTCCTAACTGGACCTACTGGAGTTTATGAACCGGAGGCTGAAAATGGGTGGCAAAAGTAATGTTCCTCTACTCTTCCTGCCTTTAGGATACCAAGTCAACAGAGCTGTGCATATCCTTCAGGATCTTGAGCAGAGATATGGAAAAGGTTTGCATATGTTGGAGGGATAGGAAGATAGTCAGTGGCCCCAAGATAAATGAGATCAGCTCTGCAGGTCATTTTTAGTCTTCCCATGGGAGGCCCACCAAGGTGACAGATTTGCAGCTCATTTTTCAAGAGGCAAAGATTAGTGTCAGTGATTGTTCTCCACCATTGTTTTATCCATGTCTCTTAGTTCCCCAATCTGGCAAGTAGAAGGTGTCTCTGGCAACATATTTTAGGTATCTTTCATCACAAGAGATAGAGAAGTCCCACTGGGTGAATTAATCAAAGGCCCTTCATTCCAAACATATATATATATATATATATATATATATATATATATATATATATATATATATATATATATATATATATAAAAGGAACTTTGTAGTCAGAAAAGGTGTGAAGGATCCAAGTGCACATTGGTCCTGAGGGAGACAGACAAGTTCAGGAATGTGACCTTGGTTTTGATAAGTTCTCAAATTAGGCCAGATTCTCTGATGGGTGGAGAATACTGTCAGAGCAGCTATCAGTCGAATGATTCATCAGAGCTGAAAGTCACATATATCTCACCAGAATCTGCTAGGAGGAATTTAGTTCCTTATCTGATGAAAGAGATACATGTTTGACTTGGAGATCATTGATATACAGAGTTCCCACCTAACACATACCAATTTAATATTATTTACCTTGAATTTAGAAAGGTATATCTTTTAGAGACAGGGCTATACCCTTGAACTTGCTATGTAGCTGGCTTTGAACTCCATATCTTCCTTTCTCCACTTCTAAGTGCTGTGATTATAGGCATGTGCTACCTCACCTGACTTAGAAAGAAATTTAAAATTTTAAAATTATTTTCTGTGTTATTATTTATGTACTAAATACATATTATTCAAATTTAGGCACTAAACATTTTTAACTTAAAGATTCTATTATTATAAATTTTGTATCATAAAACTCTCTTAACTGGAATAATATTTAATAGAGTAAGAGAACTGAGATTTTTCTCCCCATGTTCCTAGTTTGTGGTCTTTAAAAAGTTACTTTTAGCCTCTGCCACATTTTTCCCTCTTGCTTGCTTGATGGTGCCAGCACAAACTTCTGTTTTTTATTTTGTTATCTGAAGAAGCTAAGTCAATAGCCTCTTAATTTATCATATCTTGTACTTCAGTAGTGAAGGTATCTACTTACTCAAGACTTCTAGTCATACAAATACACTTAATGTTTGGGGGGAAAAATCAAGGTTGATGATGAAGGAAATGTTTTTAAAGGGGTTAAAATTTGTGTTTTTTTTAATTTACAAAATTGCAATCTGTTAAATGATTAACAAGAAAATAAGCCATCAAAAAAGTTACTTTTAAAATTAAAAAAAAATTAAACTTCTTAATAGTACAAATTGCAATACTGAGAATTGAATCCAGGACCTCACACTTGCTAGACAAGCACTGTACCATTGTACTATTCCTCAAGCCCTAATTTATAATGTTTGACTATTTTCTTCAGAGAGTTAAATGCATTTTGCAAACAAGAATTATGAAGGAGTCAACATGACTCATTCTGAGTCTTTCAATTAGTACAACAGTGAAGTTGGTGAAATGCACATTAGCAGCCATTGTGGCACCATTAACTCACACTCCTGAGAGCTGGTCTCCAGCTTCATGGGCTCAGAAACCCATTTCCTCAGCATACATTCATCTGTCACGGGCCATTCCTTCCTTTGCCGTGAAAATTCAAGTGATGAAGTATTCTAGGAAGACTTCTGTTAACATGCTACATTCCATGCCCATAGGCAGAACCTGTATGGGAAGCCAAATGATAAAGTAGGTTTCTTGGCAAGGAATCAGGAATTTTTTGTGAAAATGTCCTTGACTATGAATAGCTAGAGGCCCCACTGAGGACAACCATAACTTTGCTGGATCCTCCATATAGCTCAGCCACAGTCACTTTTCTCCCAGCCAGGTTTTTTCTCAAAATTATCTCTTCTGATCTACTCCCCTTTCTAGAATGTTATCATAATCGTGCCTAAGCACTAATCTGTCTCTATATTCATGTTATTACTCTGATATATTCATCATTGATTTGCCAGCTGCTACTTCGAGGGTATTCTCAAGTTCTGGTTTCAGAGATATCTCAAAGCTGTCTGCATGCTCAGCTGGCAGCAGGCATGTGAAATGTCACAATATCTATTTGGGGTACTAGAAGGAGCAATTATCCCCTTCATTGTGACTAGCTTTCTCCTTAATGGCCATCCAGATAATATGAAATGAAATACTGTCAGAAACTTGAATCAGAAACAACTGCAAAACAGGAAGTGTGCTCCTTCGAGCTCCAATTAAAAACAGTTCCATCTTAATTATCCCCTCTCTCACCTTTGAAAATGTTTCCTAGGGAGTCCTTTGATTGCATTATCCCAAATCATAACAAGATTTGCGACTTAATGTTGATGTATGATATATGCTGTATGATGTGTGTAAGTTGGTCTCTATGATTCAAAAAAATCTTAGTTACTTTTCAGAAAAAGCATGTTAGTACATATAACAATCCTTGAAACTTAGAGTCAAATAGAAGAGAAAAATGATCAATGAAAAGTGTCTCTTTGGAGGCCCTCAGTCCCCAGAGGTAAACATGAGTGTTAAGAGTCTGAATTCAGTCCTGTGTTGTGCACGCACGAACTCGGTGTGCAGACATGCACATCCCATACATCTCATGTGTGTATATGTGGACACCAAAGAGCATTGGGTGCCCTCCTCATTTCACTTCTCTGCATGTTTCCTTGACATGGACTGTCTTAGTGAACTGGACCTGCCATTTTGGTCAGTCTGGCTGACCAGTAAGCCCCAATGATTCTCCAGTTTTCTGACCCCCCACATGACTGGGGTTATAGGCACACATAGTCACACCGTGGGTGCTGGAAATTAATCTTAGGGTGAATTGGGCTTTCATGGTTGTGTAGCAAGTGCTTTTACCCACTGAGCCATCTCTCTATCTAGCCTAGTATGGTATACTGCTTTAGCTTGAATGAAATGTTAATAGTCATATGGCATTTTCATTAATTTTATTTTTAGAAAGTTGATGTTAGTATGGTAGGCTCATAGGTAAGTTTTCTGATGTTTATATAGTTAAATGTGGGAAGTTATCTTGTGTCTATACTAGAGTTTCTTGATGATGGCACTACTAACATTTGCTACGGGATAATTCTTTATTGTAGGGGAAGGGTGAGATGTTCAGTAGGATGATAATTTCATCTCAGGCCTCTACTTATTAAATGCCATGACAACCAAAAATGGCCTTAGACACTGCTGAATGAATGTCTTCAGGGATGACAAAGGAACAAAAGTACTCCTATTTGAGAATTGCTGATCAATACTATTTGAGAGCTCATCATTATTCTTATACATTTGAGCTTTGCTATTTAAATATCTTTTTGTGTGTTTATTATAGAAATATATTTTCTTAATTTTCTAACCTCAGCAAATTGCACCAGAAACCCATCGTTCAAGGGAAGTAGCCCTAAATGAGAAGATCTGTCTGCAGGTGGGGTCCCAGTGTAGTGCCAATGAAAGTGAGAAGCCAAGCATACTGATGGAAAAGTGCATCTCACCCCCTGAAGGTAACAACCTAAAATGTTATCTCTTGGTGTTTAGAAAATATCCAAATATCCCATTTGCTTATGTTCATTGCTCATGAATTCATTTAATGCTCACATCTTGCTGAGTCTCACGAAAAGTGCCAGGTGTTATATGTAGTAGGTAGGAAGGAGCTCAGACAACTTGAATAACAATACCAAATATTTATTTTATAATTTAAAAAAAATCCACACACACATATGCATGCACAGATCTCCCCTAAATTTACTATGACAAACACATATTAAGTGAGTAAGGCATATATTATTACTCTGATCTGTTTCCTGAAGAAAGGGATGGAGTGGCTTGCCCTAGGCCTTCAGATTTTAGTCCCTATGCTTTTAAGAAAGCCATAGTACTATCTTATTCATTATCTGAAGAAATTAGTTTGGTACACAGAATATATTGGGGAAATATGTTAGAGATAGGCATGCTAATCTAGCTTTAATACATGACTAGTCCAAGGTAAAACTATGGAGTAATCATTGTCCCTCAATCTTACTTCATCCAAGCTCATTCTGGTTCATACAGGGAGGAGTGTATACAGATTAAAAACAGGACTTCCAGACACTACCTAAGTTTAAATCTCAGATCTGATAGCTACTAATTTTATGACCTTGAGGAAATTCCTTAGTCTCATTTGCCTCAGTTTTTTCATCTGTAAAATAGGATGATGGTACCTACCTCCTGATTATTGAAAGGATTACATTAAGTCAATATACATAAGGAGTTAAATATTGTGAACATGTGTTGTAGCCAGCTTTCTCATTGCTGCACAGAAAAGAACCCAACCAAAAGCAGCTTGTGGAGGAATGGCTTTATTTTGGCTTACAGACTCAAGTGGAAGCACTGTGACAGCAGAGAAGACAACAGCATGAGCAGAGGGTGGACATCACCTCTGCTATAGCAGTATAAACAGTGGCAGGAAGGTGTGCCAAAAACTGGCAAGGGGAAGTCAGCTATAACTCCATAAGTCCACCCCCAACAAAACACCTTCAGTAAATTTCCAATTCCAAAAAGCTGCCATCAGCTGGGGATCAAGTATTCAGGGGGACACCTGGATCAAACCAATACAACATGGTATTTGCTGATATCATCCTGTACCTTGGTTAGGCATGGTTAGGCCCCATCTCCCATCCCCAAACCCTAGTATTGTACTTGTACTCCAGGTCACTATTTTTTTAAACTGTTTTGCATTGATCAAAACAGAGAGAGGAGCTGGGAGTGGTGGTGCACACCTTTAGGAGGATCACTGTGAATTCAAGGCCAGCCTGGAACTACAGAGTGAATTCCAGGTCAGCCTAGTCTAGATTATGATCCTACCTTGAAAGAACAACAACAAAAACCAAAGGGAGGTACGAGAGAGGAAAAAGGAACAGGCAGTGCACAAAAAGAGAAACCAAATGGCCCCAAAACAGCCCAGTCTTGTCCTTCCCTCTCTTAAGGTCTGGGCTTCCCCATTTTGGGGAACCCTACTCATGTCTTTAGATATGAGTTCTGTTTTCCTCCCTTTTGTTAAGTTCTGTCTGTAATCTAATAAAAACAAGTAAAATTTTTAAATGGCCAATAAGTATTTAAAATGTATTCAACATCTCTAGCAACCAGGGAAATGCAAATCAAAACCACAGAAATATGTGATTACCCCAGTTCGGATGGCATTCATCAAGAAAACTGACAACAAATGCTGGTGAGGTATGAGGAAAGAGGAACCCTTATTTATTGCTGGTGAGAGAATACAAACTAGTTCAGCCATCATGGACCTCGGTAAGGAGAGGTCTCAAAAAATTAGAAATATTAAAAATATTGGAAACATAATTACTGTATGACTCAACTGTACCATACCTGGGTATATACCCTCAAAACTGCACTCTACTTCAGAGATAACTGCTCAGCCATGTTCATTGCTGCTCTATTCACAATAGCTAAAAAATGAAACCAGCCTAGATGCCCATCAACAGAGGGATAGATAATGAAAATGTGGTACAGATACACAAAGGAATATTACTCAGTAATAAAGAAAAAGTTGTGAAAATCTCAGGAAAATGAATGGATCTGGAATTATATGGGGGAGGTAACCCAAACTCAGAAAGCTCAAAACCTGCCACACTGTTGGCTAGTTTGCATGTCAAGGCAAGCAGGATCCTAAACTCATGCCTGAATATTCTAGGTGACCCTGAGTCTGCTGTGACTGACCTTCAATGCATTTGGTACAACCTGAGCTACATGATGTGTTCCTGGCTCCCTGGAAGCAATACAAGTCCTGATATGAACTATACACTTTACTATTGGTGAGTAATACTGTATCAGCAGTCGATTAATTGGAACACTTATGTGATTGTGTTGGGAGCCTTTGGATTTGGCCTCATTAGAAAACAGTAGCCTTTTTTAATGTATGGTGGTAGAGATGAAACTTAGGGTCTTGCATGTGCTAGGCAAGCACACCACTGAGCTACATCCTCAGCTCCAGCCTATTCTTTTCTACAGAGGCAAGAAGATGGACAGTTCATTATCAACTCAATACTTAGTATGCCAATTAAAAAATTAATATAAAAAACAATAATTTCCTACCTCCCCAAAAGATGGGCAGTTTAATTCAGTAGAACCTACATATCTACTTAAAAAGATCTTAAAATATAGATTGACATGATACTGTAAAAGGAAGACCACCACACACTTTTGCTCCTTCTCTCCCAGTGGCGAACTGTAATGCATTAGCAAACCCAGAAACCTCTGATGGTCTTAGGCCCTCTTTGGGCCTCTTACCTGCTGAGTCATCTCCGAAGCCCTTGGTAAATATTATGCAGCCCCCGGACTTCTAAGAAGTGAGAACCTGGCTTCTGGAGCAGTTGGATCATTTTGCATTCCTACCAGCCCTGGAAGACTTTGTGTGGTGTCTATTTTTAAAAAGAGAAATGATACTATTCAACGAGTAGTATAACTTCTTCATAACATAACTTTTGCTTCTGGAGTGATGGGATGCTATGATAACAGGGATGTGTCTTCACATCCAGCATGGAATTTTTTTTTTTTTTTAAGACAGAGTCCCATATAGCCCAGGCTTGACTCAAACCTGTTGTGTAGCCAAAGCTGGCCTTGACCTCCTCATCTTCCTGCCTTGATCTCCCAAGTTCTGAGATTACAGAGGTGTATTTATTGTGTTTTGCTACCTATTATACACCCTCTCACTGTCTCACTCTCCACTCTGAAATGGGGATGGTTCGGTATTGTGACTGCTGGGTACAGAGTGTCTCCACATGGCCTTGTCCACTTTACCGTTGTTTGATAAAACAGCTCTGAGACAAAGGAGTTAGAGGACTGTGTCTAGGACTTCTGAAGCTATAGGGATAAGAATGACCATGCTCCCTGGAGTGCCAGGCTGGGGATGTAGCCCAGTGGTAAAGCACTTACTTAGCATGTATGAGACCTGGGTTCCATTCCCAGCACTGCCAAAGTAAAACAAAAACAAAAAACAAAACAAAACAATTATCCTGGAGTGTCCATTTTGTCTCATGACTTGATGCAAAATGGTTGTACTCTGTTAAAACCCTCATGTCTCAAGAGCCAAAGGAAGGGTAGAATTGCTTACAATGTAGTCTTCCAGACACAAAATGGCCTTGATATTCATGACTTCACTCTGCCTGACACTACCTACACAAGACCTTCACAAAAGGATGAAAAGATGATGACATCGAAATAAAATAGAGACTAATTTTGAGGGGGGAAGGGATATGATGGAGGGTGAATTTGAGAAGGGTAAAGTGGGGATAGGGAGGGACTTAGCATGGTTTAATGTCTATAATTATGGAAGCTGTCAACACAACCCTCATGCCTAGACCGTGAAATAGAACATAACCTCCATTTTGTTTTCATTTAAATTTATTTTGTGATACATAAAAGCATAAAAATTATACTTATTTATGGAATACAATGTGATATTTCAATACATATGTACAGTGTATAATGTTGAGGTAAAGCTCAATATACTTGCCTTCTGAAGTCACATAACTTTTGAATGAAAACCTGCCAGGTGGTCTGCAGTCACTGTCCTCCCCAATGGTTGGAAGGTTCAACCTGGCACAGCAGGGAAGCACTGCAGGTAAACCAGGTGGCACAGACTGAAGTTGTATGACTCTTTCTGGAGGTTTGTTTCTGCCTACCCTCCAAGGTAGAAAAATTCTCCTAGGAGGTTTTACAGTTTCACTTGCCCATTTGTTTTATTCCTGGTGTCTCTTTCTTTCTTTCTTGCTTGCTTGCTTTCTTAATTTGAACATAATTCCCTCCCAATACCTTCTTTTGACCGCCACTTTTCCAATCCTTCTTCACTGAACTCCTTTCCAACAAGACCCTCTTTATTTTGATGACTATTTGTTTTGACCTCTTCCATCATCCATGTTAAAATGTCAATGAGCTCATTTCTGTAACAGGCTGTGGAAGTAGTGAGAGCTGCTATGAGATCATAATGTAATGGTCACTTCATGTTCAGAAGATAGTGTTCAGACTTGAAACCTTGTTGGCTCCCTGGTTGGCGGCTCTATGGTAAAGCCCAAATTCTTCAACATGACTTGGCCCCTGTAGTCCTCCCCCAGCCCCCATCTCATCTCCTTTTCTCCACTCCTGCTCCTCTTTCATTCTACTGTCCAGCCTACACTGAATTTCTATCAGCTCTTCCAATGCACAGAATAGTGGGTTACAAACAGAATATTCACACAGAATAGTGGAAACATTCTGCCTCCTGCCACAGCGCATGCCTGTCCCTTTCCCCAAGTGCCTCTCATTTGTCCTCATCTCAGTTCAGACACCATTTCCTCTCCAGAAAACCTTCCTTCACTTTTCAAGTCTGCAGACATACTCTGTAGCCTTATTCCATGGCACTGTGTACTTTTGCATGTCACAATGCTCAACACATTGAGTTGTCATTTTCTGTTTACTTGGTGGAAGTTCCCCTCTGAGAACAGGGACTGTGTCTTGTTCCCCTCAGTGCCTGACACATGGTAGGTATTCCGTAAGTCAGTTGTGAAACTCTTGGTAGGATCCAAATCTAGAGAAAACCTAGGGTTTGAGGGATGACTTAGGATATACAAGCAGTGCAGGAGCATTAAAGTTCAGGAATCCAGAGCAGGAAGGATTGAGTCCATCTGTTAAAACTTGCTAATGCTGAGGTAAATACAACTAAGCCTTAGCAGTTGACTGGCTTTGTTGGTGCTGCAGTGAAGTCCTGGGAAGGCTGTTGCTACATGCTTTGAAAATGCCTTACAGGGCTGGAGGGATTTCTTAGTGGTTAAGGGCTTGCCTGCAAAGCCTAAGTACCAGGTTTCGATTCCCCTGTACCCATATAAAGCCAGATGTATAAAATGCACATGTATATGGAGTTTGTTTGCAGTGGCTGGAGGCCCTGGCGCTCTCAATCTCTCTCTCTCTCTCTCTCTCTCTCTCTC
>PVHP010048953.1:0-12313 GCA_004024765.1 Zapus hudsonius
TATATATATATATATATATATATATATATATATATATATATATATATATATATATATATATCTTCATATTTCAGATTCTGTGGAATAACAAAGATTAATATTTTAAAAGGAGCAAAATGGCATGAGAGTTCCTCAAATTCACCAATTTAGTGTCAAGAGTGTCAAGTATTTTAACCCAATTAAGAATTACCAGAGGGCTGGAGAGTTGGCTCAGCGGATAAGGCACTCACCTCTGGTGCCTAAGGCCCTGAGTTCAATTCCCCAGGACTCACATAAGCCAGACCCACAAGGTGGTGGCCCTGGTGTGTTCTCTCTCTCTCTCTCTCTCTCTCTCTCTCTCTCTCTCTCTCTCTCTCTCTCTCTCTCTGTTTGAAAAATAAATAAAATAAAATATTTTTTAAAAAAAAGAATTACCAGAAATCTTATTCTTTGAAAGAAATAACAATAGAAAGAACAGTGGTCTGAGAAATGCAAAATGCACAATTTTTTTGTCCCATAAAAGGAGCAGTAGAATGCAACTGAAACCACAAAAGAACATTCAAGGATGACATTGAAAAGTCTGATCTTTCTGCCTTCTTTTTGGTTTTTTCCTAAGGCCATGGCAGCTTTGGCACACCAGGAGAGAATGTTACCATCTGCTGCCTTCAGAGAACCTCACATTTCTTCCTTCTTCTGGAGGATTGCTTTCAGAACCATCCGTGAAGCCCAAGATCCCGTTTTAATCCATCTAAATTTAGAAGATTAGCCTGTACTTCCCTAAGTCGTTCCACCCTCTGCTGCTAAAAGTTAGAAACTAAGCATGTAAATGGAACAAATCCATTGAGGATTTGACTGAGAAGCCAGGTGGGAAGATGTTCAGACCACAGGGAGAGCCAGTTGGGGAGCACAAGACTGAAGAGAAGTGAAGAAGAAGAACTAATCTTATGACCCAGGTGTGGGCTCAAGGGCAGTAACCTAACAGCTAAGAGATATCAAGAACCAGGAGCAAGTCTTATGTAATGCTGATGGAGGAACAGTGACATTGAGCTCCCAGCCTCTTGTCAGATTGTTCCTTGAGTAGGAACTCAGCCAGGAAGCTGAGCACAGCACACATATCGGGTGGCCTAGAGAGAGGGAGGGCTTCCCCAGTGTGTCAAAATAAATGCAAACTCTACCTTGGAATGATTTCCACATGGAGATTCATTCTCCACCTCTTCTCTGCCTTGGTCTATTTTTAGTGCACAGCACACAGATTTCCCTGGTTCCCAGGGCTCTCTGTACCTTTTCCCACAAACAAATAACTGTGCGCTTCACACTTTATGAGATCACTGTTTTAGGATTGATTATTGCTAAGCCTGATCCTCTTCCTCCAATGTATAACATAGAAAGACACATTTGACAGACTTATACTTATGAGAAGTTGTAGAAAAAAATATCTTTATGTGTGTGGCTTAGGAAGATTGTGACTACAAAAAGATATTTGCATTCAATATGATATGCTGACTTAGGTGTATCATCAGGAAAGATATAGTGGGGTTCTGTTGGAGTTAGCCACAGTCTGCTGGGATGAATCTCCACACTAGGCACAATTTTGGGAGAAAAGTATTTATTAAAGTAACAGTTCCAGGGGATGTTTCAGAATGGTGAAAGAGGCTGGCCCCCTTTCATAGATCCAAGCAGAGAGAGACCTAGCACCAGCACCTCCAAAACAAGCAAGCACACTCTTACTTCAACAAACAGCAGGACTGCCTGCCAGACTTCAGCTCTTTACATATGTATCACTGGAATTTCACATCCACCCCAGAATCACCTAGGGCTAGAACCTAAGATCTGGCCTAGACGCCTCTTCCAGCCAGGCAGCTGGAGAAAAACTTTTACACTTTTGAATCTTTTGGGGGACAGTCAGTCAAACTACCACAGGTTCATATGGTAATTCTATTTTTAACTTTTTGAGCTACTTCTGTATGGATTTCCATATCAGATGCACAGATTCACCTTCCCACCAGAAGTGAATAAATGTTTTTCATTTCCCTTCCTGACTTGGGGCTAAAGATGTTGAACATTTTTCCAAGTATTTTATTGGACATCTGTATTTCTTCTTTGAGAACTGCCTATTCAATTCATTAACCCTTTATCTTTTGCATGGCATGGTTTCTGGTGTTTCAGTTCTTTGTGTATTCTAGATATTGATCCCCTACTGATGTGAAGTTTGAAAAGGTTTTCTTCGAATGTGTAGACTTTTCCCTCTGCTCACAGTTTTCTTTGCTGGGCTTTTGATTTCATGTGATCCTATGTGCAATATTAGAGTCTTCTTCAGAAAGTCCTTGACCGTATCTATGTCTGGAGGGGTTTTTCCTGTTTTTTTTTTTCCTCTTAGTGTTTCCAGATTTCAGATATCACACTTAGATCTCTGGTCCATGTGAATTGACTTTTGTTCAGGGTAAAAAATGGATTGAGTTCCATTCTCCGACATGTGGATATCTAGTTTTCCCAGTGCCATGTGTTGAAAATGCTGTTTATTATCCAATATGTCTGGCCCTTTTGTGGAAAATTATATGGCTTTAATTGCAAGCAACGTTAAACAGAGTCATCATTCCAGCCTCTCAGCTTACATTTTAACATTAAACATGAAAACAGCAGCGCCTTGTCATTCGAGAAGATAATGTTAATCCATTGTTTAGGCAAAGACGGAAACATTATTATTTATCATTAGCCACAGGCTGATTTTGACTTACATGATGCAGAAACTAAATACACTAGTTTCTTGAATTTGCAAGGTCATATCCTTCTTAGTATTGGAAAATTAAATTCTTAAAAAAATTCAGTCCTCAGTATTATAGATGGTAATCAGAACATGATGGAGAATTTAGTACATGATGATTTGGTATTTGAATATAATTTATATATAATCCCAGTACTTTAAAACATCTTTAGATTTTATATATAGTGCAAAACAGCATAAATGGCATGTAAGTATTTGAACTAAATTTTTTAGGGAATCATGACAAGAAAAAATTGTCTGTACATGTTCACAGTACAGACAAACCTTGTAGCCTAACAACATAACATGTTTCAACAGCTTAATTTTTTATGTTTTATTTCATATGTATTGTAACAGGTTGTCCTCTCACCCCAATTCCCGTTACCCTGGGTTTCCTCCTCCGTGGGCTTATGGTAGCCACTGTAGGGTCATGGAGGCCTTAGTCAGTCCCTGTGGGGATAGCATGGAACCATGCCTCCGGGTGTTGCTACCCACTCTGTGGCACTTACAGTCTTTCATCTTCTGCAGTTCTCTGAGCCTGGAAGCAACATGATGTTTATGAATATCTTTAATCTAAGGATAGTTTAATATACAAGTGTAGAACTCAAGGATATGATGACCAAATATATGTGGTGTGTGTGGGGGGGTTGTATGCTTTCCCATACCATATATATATAAACATATATGTATAAACATATATATATATGTTGATACCATATATATATATATATATATATATATATATATATATATATATATATATGTTTTTGCTTTCTAAGGAATCTAAGTTGTGTATGTCTGAACACATTTCACAGACACATTGAACTAACACAAATGTAGGTTAAGTAAGAGGATTTATTATAGAGGTAAGATTTTCATTACTAGTATTGCTTTTGACTGGTTGTTGCCATAGGGCTGGCCAGAAGAGCCATCCATCAAATGACTTGAGTGTAGTAGTAATGCAGACAGTCAGTGGTTCATCTTGAATCAACATCGCCATGCTTATTTGTTATTGGGAATTGTCAGAACTCTCTGAGTGTTCTTCCATCCCTCCATTTTGTTCTTACACATAAATATTTGAGCAAATTACTGGGTGGGCTGGAAAAATCTTATCTTTAATTCTGTTGCTGGGGGAAGAAAATTAAACAATGATTAGCACTGAAATTTGCTTAGCATTACTTGAAAAACTTCTGGATAAAACATCTTTAGTATTTTACATTAAATGTGATTGTCTTTGTAATTTATTTCTTTTGCCAAAGTGGAGCAGAGTTTAAGTATCTATTTAATTTTGGGGAAAGCTTATTTGATATCACCACACTAGAGGCTTAAGTAAGAACACTTCTTAAAATGTGGGTTTTGTTCCTAAAGTGATTTGATAAGAAATGTCCTCCATTTCAGAAGAGATCAAACTGTGGAAGAAAGATGTTAGACTGCAGTAGTGATCCATTAACAATGGTGATTTGAGATTAGTGTTAATATCTATAAATGCATATACACATAAATGTGGCAGTTACCTTTTTATATTGGGATAACACGTCTGACCAGAAGCAGTTTATGAAAGGCACATGTTTATTTTTCCTTACTGCTTTGGGGAAAAGTTTCCTTGTAGCAGAAAAGTTGGAGAGCCACATCTCCCTAGCAGCAAGAGTAACCTGGCAATGAAGACCCAGTGAGGCCAGACTAATAGACCTTAAGGTACACACCTCCTCTAGCTAGGTTTTCCCTCCCAAACTCTCCACCAGCTGATGATTAAGTGTGAGACTTAATCACAAACATATGGGGCTATGGAAGAATTCCCCTTTCATCCACCAAAATACACACACACACACACACACACACACACACACACACACACACACACATATATATATATATACATATATATATATATATATATATATATAGAGAGAGAGAGAGAGAGAGAGAGAGTCCTTTTGAATAAAAGTCAGAAGAAAGAGTGGCCAAGGGCAGAATTTACCCTGGGAGGTTACAGAAAGGCACTATTCTATTGACGAAAGGCATGGATTAAGAGCTCAGAAATCTGCACCCCAGAACTAATGGGAACAAG
This sequence comes from Zapus hudsonius, assembly GCA_004024765.1. NCBI lineage: Eukaryota > Metazoa > Chordata > Mammalia > Rodentia > Dipodidae > Zapus > Zapus hudsonius. The sequence continues at coordinate 4,809 of PVHP010048953.1, forward strand.
TGTTCATATTCATCTTTCTGCTCCCTCGTTTCCACCTTTGCTTTCCAAGTCAGCTCAGTAAATCATGGCAGAAGGCAACGGAAAGGATAGATGAAGCTGAGTGTGTGCTCTGATCCACAGTGCATCAACCTACATCCCTGGGTTGGGTTTTGATCTAGCATGACTGAAAAAAATAGCTCCCATATTATTGCCTGCTCTGCCCCAGAACCTCTTCTCGACTTTGATCTGCTTGGTTTCTTCAGTGATTCACTGTGTTAATTGGAAGTCTTTTTAATGGTCCCCTTCATCCTCTTCAAAGCTCAGCAGGTCTTCCTGGAATGTGTTTCACTGAGTTTTATTCCTCTGGATGCAGCTTAGCACCCACTGTAGGCTGCTGTGTCCTGGGTTGACATGACCATATTTCCTCTGGACAGAAGCTACTTCTTCTCATCGAGTGTGGCCCATTCTTGTCTCTCTGAGCTGTCAATGAATCAAGGCCTTTGCAAAGCATTCTTTGTTTCTTTGAATTTTTATGAACAGTAGCCAGTTGAGTCAGATGGAAAAGAAAGCGTTTTCACTTCTTTTCTCCAGCAGCTTCCTAGTTATGGAAAGGGTCTGTGATTTCTTGCCTCTTGTCTTAGACTGTGCTTTCACTCTTCCTGCTATAATGTAAAGTGCTTCAGCTGAATTCATTATTCTTGGATCGTGATCCCAAATAAAGGACAAAATTACTGGATATAAGAGGGGTGTCTTGGATAAGTCCTGATAGTGTTTGATAAAGCGTGGGTATCAGACCTAACTCCATTGCCAACTACTGGGAGTCTCAGATGCAACATCTTGAGCTGTTTTCTCTTTAAAAACCATGAGCCTGGGAGTGACCTTCTCTCAGTATGAATAGCCTTACAATTAGGCAGTTTCAATCAAATGGTCTACCTATAATGAATGTTATAGCACCAAATTTTCAGTTTCTATTTAATCATCAGTAACAGAAGCCACAACAAGAGTACTGCATTACAGTAAATAGATTATCTTTACATTGGGACATATGGAGAAAGCAACCACTTTTAGGAATGAGGATGTCCAATTTGAGCTTGTGAAAAGGAATCTTCTGGGACAGTCTTGCCCTGGATGAGCCTTGGCCTTTCTTCTTGTCTCGATCTCTGCGCAACATCACAAATGATAGGAAAATAATTATGTGCTAAAGTTCAAAGCCACTGTGCATCATGGTGTATCCAGAAGAGGTAGCAACAAAATATTGAGGGAAACAGCCACTAGCTGGCAATAGGTAATTTTTACCTTCTCTAAAACACAAATATTCCAGAAAGGGTGTAAGAGAGAGAAGAGCCTACTATGGATGTAATAAGCAGGTTTCAATATCGAAAAGATATAGAAGTTAGAAGGAACATTTGAAGTAAAAATGTTAACCAGTAAGAGTTATTGAAATTTAGTTGAACTCCAGAGAAATTTAGTCTTCACTTTGGAAAAACCCACCAGTAATTAAGTAAGTATTTATGTTCATTTAGGTTCTACAACTATTTGTATCTGGGGCCCAAGTCATGATTATTGTGACAATCAAGGAGGTGTCTTCTGATAATTGTTCTAAGAAAGAGCTGTCATATTAATTATGTTTGATTGTTTCAGAATATCAGTCTCTTTTTCTCAATGAAGTTTAACTTTTGAATATAGTATAACCCAGCTGCTTATTGTACAAGAGGCTAGGAGCTGAAAGGTTGGAGTTGTTTGGCCACATAATACTATTTTGCACAATGATTAGTGTCTCTCCTTGGGGAATGAGCCTTTGCTACTTCGTTAGAAGCAAAGCAAGTTGGTGATATGCTAAACACACACACACACACACACACACACACACACACACACACACACACACACCTTTCTACTGCAAGCTGCCTACATTTCTTTTCTCCCATGAATTTCAAATGCCAGCCACCAGCAGCATTAGGCCAGTTGATACAAATCTTTAATGGCTTTGGCACATTGAATCTGAGGATCAAACTCAAATGTCTTGAAAGCATTCTGCTTCAACATTTCTTAAAAGTAAGAAAAATGTGACTTTGTTTAGGGGGAAAGATGGGCGGCTCATGATTAATGGTGAGGCCATTGTGATGTGTGAATTCGGCTCTGATGTTAGGCTCTGAAGCAATAAATAGCCCTGGCATCTGGGGCAATGTTCTCTTTTGTCATCATCAGTAAATGTTTCATCTGCCGTGGCTACATTTGAATCTTGCAAAAACCATTATTCTTGGAAGTGAAGGTAAACCTAGCTATTTTGTTTGGTTTTGAATATTTGGCTTTCCCGTTTTAGCTATTAGTTTAAAGAGAAAGCACAGATGTTTTTAAAAGCCTATATCTGTAAAAGAATTACAAATGTTCTTTTGTGCAAAACAAAGAAGTCCAACATATAATGTCACTCAGGCATGCTGTTTCTTTTCTCCTTTCTTTGCTGGTTCTCCTCAGTATAAGGGTATACACACTATTTCCAGTCATTGCAATGAAGCTAACATCCACCTCAATACTTTTCTGGGTTCACAGCAACAGTACTTAATTTTATTTAATTTCCCATGAATTCCCCTCTATCAACCCCAATCACTCTTTTACGTTAGGCTCCTATGCACAGGGATATAACTGAATAGGTTTGCTTTGTACTTTCATAATCACAGGACACAAACAAGAAAAAGGAGAAAAGACACCAGTGTGACATCCCACAGAATACCTTCCTCCCTGATCTAGGAAGCAGGAATCACATTGTCTCTCTGACCAGTGCTGTCCTGGTAGAGTGGTTACATCCCCAGTGACAGGAAGCATCATCGACTCCTTGAAGGCCTCGCATGGCTAGAGATGACTTGAACAAGACCTGTTTGGCTACATGATTTTTGTGGTCCCAAGTGCTTCTCTTGAGCTCACAGAAATCAGATGAGATCCATAGATAGGATAAATATTCAGTGCATGTGTGAAGTGTCCCATCAACCCATCAAAAAAAAAAATCAGACGAATTTACGCTAAACAGACAGTATGTCAAACTGCCTTCTCTCCAGCCCCCAACTTTTAAAAAATATTTTATTTATTCATTTTTCAAGCTGATTGATACAGAGAGAGAGAGAGAGAGAGAGAGAGAGAGAGAGAGAGAGAGAGAGAGAGAGCACAAGGGCCACCACCTTGTGGGTCTGGCTTATGTGGGTACTGGGGAATTGAACCGGGGGCCTTAGGCACTGGAGGCAAGTGCCTTAACTGCTGAGCCATCTCTCCAGCCCCCCCCCAACTTTTTTGAGATAGGCTCTCATGTAGTCCAGCTTGGCCTCTGACTGAATGTACAGAGGAGGATGATTTTAAAGTCTATCTTCCTGCCTCCCCTCCCAAGTGCTGGGATTGCAGGCATGCACCACCTTGCCCAGATATTTTAGTCTTGTTTTATTTTGTAAAGACTACAATGAGTGTGACAAACATATTCTATTTTCACTGGATAGTAAATGAGGAAAATCTCTCATAGGCCACTGCTTATTCACCTGTCAAATGAGACAATGAGTTTTCAGTCTTTTTCGACTCGAAGAAAATTCTGAGGCTCTCTAAGGATACTGTAGTAAGTTGGTGATTTTTCTTACATTGGTTACTAGAGATATACTTTGGAGGAGAAATGACAGCTCCCCATGGTTCCTCCCTGCTTGACCAGCTTAGTGACCTCTGGAAATAGTGCTTCAATCTGTGAAGTCAAGTTCTTAGATTAAAAAAGCATAATAGACCTTCCAGCTTTAAAGGTTACATAAGCCCACATCTGGAAAAGTTTATTCAAAAAAAAAAACAATTTATGGGACTTATGTCCATAAGAATTTTAAAGATCTCTCTCTTTATCTCTTATTTTTTGTTTCTTATATCATTATTATGAATAAGTATATACATTTTATGATCAAATCTTGTGAATGTGTCCCTGTTTCTCACCTCTCTGTCCCCTACCCACTGGGGTACTTCCTCGGTGCACATACTGGAACTGTCCATAGATTAGGGGGTTATGAACTGCACCAGAGGTAGCCAGTTTTTAGTTTTTTTTTTCTCCCCCTTTGTGTATTATTGCTGAGGGGGGGCAATGTCTCTGGATATTTTCCCTAACCATGGCTTTTACATTCTTTCTGCCCCCTCTTCCATTCAGTTCCCCGAGTCATAGTGGGTCAGTTTTGAGTCAGCTTTATTGCTGAGATCTTAATTATCTCTGGAACTTTGTCCTGGGTTGTGTTGGGTTTCATTGGTGTCTGTCTCCATTGACCTTTCATGGGTTATCAGACTTGCTGTGATGATTGGTCTGCTGTTTGTCTAATCACTTTCTCATAGGTTTCATTTGGGCCCTGTGTGAAGGCCAGGGGTGGTTTGTCTCCTTCCAGGATGTCAGCCATCATCCAATGATTTGTTGGTGGAATTGAGTTGTCCCCAGCTCTCTCAATGCTGTCTGAAAAATACAAACAGAATCTCAATCAGAGAGTGAGATCAATATAGGTTAAATGAGACAGCATTGCTATTTTGGCTAGCTCCTAATGGGTGCAGCCTCTCTGTAGCTCTCTGGTAGTGGGAATTTCCCCTAGGATCTCGAGATCTTGGTCCATATAGGATTTTGCCATGGATCCTAATTCCAGTTAAGGGTTCCTTGTCACTAAGTGGATCTCTTAGCCAACCAGTAAGCCATTGATTACCCTCCTAGGTTTAGTGCCACTATTGCACAGATAAGCACTTCTTGACATGCTGGTCTCTTCCATATAGCAGTGTGTTCAGCATTCTTGTGAAAACTGTCTATATTGTGTATCAGTTGTCTCTGCTTTCTCCAAATATCATTGTCCAATTTCACCTGGCAGCTCATGTCACACCTTCTAATGCTACACATGCTACCATCTTGGAGCTGATTACCATTCTGGATCTCATGGTGTTGTTTGATGACACTCTGTGATTTCTTCAGAAATAGAGTCTTTCCTTGGGCCTGGGGCAGGTATTCAAGAGCTTTGACAGAAGTCTGTCATGTTTTGGGGACCTTGTGAGTCTTTTGATCAACAGCTCAGTTTGGGAAGGAACCAATATCTGGGACAGGGAGATGCAGGCCTGAGCAATTATTCTTGAGGTTAGGTTTCCTCCCATTCTATTCATGGACCTGTCACTCTTCTTTTCCTATGAGACTTCAAATATGTTCACTTATGTGTTTCTATAAAATGTTATATGTTCTAACACTCCAGTTTAATGATCTCCTGAGTCATTTTACATCTTACTTTAGTAAATTCTTTTGTGTTTTTGTGTCCTACTTCAATGAGAAATGGAGAGAAAATTTTGTTTATTTTTAATAGTGTGTGTATGTGTGTGTGTGTTTTGCTTTCAGTATATTGATCATGATAGATGATTTGGGTTATGATATTATCATCTTCCTAAACCTGTAGGATTTTGTTTTCTTTTTTAGCCTAATATGAACATACATTTAAATAAGTTATAAAATCAGTGAACTTTTATTTTGTAATCTTGTTTTATAGTTCAACTTTAACTCTCAGAATCCATTGGATTCCTCCTTCATAGTGGGACTTCTATGGACAGGTATCAGGACAACTTTCCTCCTCAATTTTTTTTTCTTTTTAAAGCAAAACTCATGCTTAAAATGTCAGCTAACATGAAAAGGTACAGCACCACTAAATCTGAACAGAAAATTACAAGAACCGATGTATTTAATTTTTTTAAAGTGTCCCTTAGACATTTAATGAAACATCATGCATAAAACTGCAGACACATAATCATTAAAGGTGTTCTTCTACCTTGTGGCATCAGGTCAGATACAGAGAATGTGTGACCTGGCATCTAATGAGAATGTTTCTTGTGTTAAGTACAAACTGGGTGTGTGGTACCCAAAGCAAAAGTGTTCTTAGCACAATTTTAAATACCAAGTTTGTCATGTGATAACTTCCCCCATATAAATTAAATTATCTGAGATACAGTTCCTCTTAGGAAACTGATGTTGACCAAGGTCAAAGAGAGATACTGGGGTGGAGGGAAAAGAGTATTCCCCTAGGCATCCACAGGCACCCTCTTTTTTAAACTTATTGATTGTTAATAATTAGATGCATTGTATGAGGAAGTCTTGTGATGGTAACCCAATTTCCCTCCACCCTGTCCACTGAGGGCCCTCCTCAGTGAGATTGCTGGAATGGTCCATGGGAAAGGGGGTTATGAATTGTCCAAGCAGTAGCCAGCTCTCTCTCTCTCTCTCTCTCTCTCTCTCTCTCTCTCTCTCTCTCTCTCTCTCTCTCTCTGTGTGTGTGTGTGTGTGTGTGTGTGTGCTGTTGTTGTTTTTAAGCAGGGCAATATCTCTGGATATTCTCCCCCACTATGGCTTGCCTCTAGCCAAGAAACAGCCTCTTCTGGACTTGGAAGCACTATTTGCTAGTGGAATGTAGACTCCCAGGGGCACTGGGAGGTGAAGTGTCCTGCCTGCCTATGAACATGAGGCTGGAGTATATGAGCTCTAAGACTATTAGGTGTAACTGTGGAAAGTGAGACAGAAGAACAAAGATAGAAGTGGTTTCTAATGGTGAGCTGTTATAAGTAAGAGATAGCTAAGAAGCAAATACTGCATCATTACTTACAGAGTAAAGATGATGCCTGCCTTCTTGGTCAAGCACATCCAGTTGACACAGACAGTATTCATTTGATTTTTCATAGTCAAACATTTAACTGATCCAGAAAGTTAACTTGATAGACTTTTCCTTATTCCCAAATTGTCATGTGTCCATTTGGTCATTTTATTTCCAGGATGTTTTACCAAAAGAAACTCCATTCATCATTCGTCCATTCATTCACTTATGAAATCTACATTGATATCTTCCTATGTGCTATGCAGTGCTCTATACTTTGGAAATGAATTATTGGCAAAACAGACTAGAGCATGTCCTCATCCAGCTCACATTCAGGAAGGAATATACAGCAGTGAATGAAGTTATTACAAATGACTGTATCTATCTATATACATGTGCATATAGTATATGATATAATTGTAAGTTAAACAGGGATTTAAAAAAAGCAAGGAAGGGTGGGTGGAGTGTGTAGGGATTTCAACAGAGTAGATAAAGGGTACAGTCTGCTTATGCAGGACTCCTCACAGCTGGGAAATAAATGAACAGTGCTCGTGTGGACGCTGTTTGCTAGGACAGCTCACATTCAATGGACCGAGGCACTGAGTCAGCTGGCCACAGAGGGTACTATGCCATGAAGTAAGATGGCATCCACTGCGATGACTTACTTTGGCTTTGCTGAGGGCTAAAGAAAGCCACTTAAGGAGTTTTTTTTTTTGTTTGTTTGTTTTTTTTTTGTTTTTTTTTTAATATATATTTATTGTCCATAATGTGTTACATTATTTAGTGGGCAAACCATGCGTTGTTATCCCGAATTCCCCAATTCCCCCCCTCCCCATCCCTGATCAGTTGTATATCCTCCTCTGTGGGCTGTCTGTATTAGTCCTTGTGGCAAGGTATCCTGTATATCTTAGTACTCATCCC
>PVHP010048954.1:0-12349 GCA_004024765.1 Zapus hudsonius
ATTCTAATTCACGGAACCATCTTCCCAGGCTCTCAACTTTTGAAAATAACATTTTATATAAAGCTCATTGCTTTTCACTACTGACCACTGATATACCCATGTGCCTCCCAAGAAGATGTGCGATGACTTTTGTCCCAAACACCCTCAGGCAGTCATGATAGTGACTTATTGAATGGGATTCTTTCTTTATCCCAGAGAGAAAGCTTCGGGGATGCTCAGATCTTAGTGATACAGGAGGAGGAGGGCTCCTGCAGAGACCCGGAGAGTTGTCCTCAGAGAAGCTGACAGTGGTGGGTTCCTTTCCTGACTGGTCCTGACTGGAACTTACCACAGGACTTGTAGGGGCAGCAGCGGTCCGGGCTCCACACCTCCACCAGGGACGTGCCCATGCCACACTGCACTTGGGGGCAGCGGAAGCTCTCACACACTGGAGAAAGTGAGGTGGGAGCTGAGACGCTATTCTCAGATGCCTTGGCGTGTGCATCCTCTGGATACAGCACTGGTCCATCAGGGGTACCTCCCACATCCCTTTTACACCCCATAATGTCCCCAGACACCAGGGCTGGAGTCCAGGGCAATTGTCTCTGACAAGGCTGATTCAAGAGGCCCTGGTGGTGCTCCCAGGGGCATTGGAAGGCCCTGGAGCCCCTTCCCCGATGGACTCACCACACTGGTAGAGAGGGCAGCACAGGTCTGTACTATTCTCATGTACTGTGAGCGCCTCCCCTTCCTGACACTCTGGGATGGGATCTGGACACTCGCCACAGGCTGAAGGGAAAGAGAGGTCACTGTCGTCACAGAAGACTCCCTCACAGGGGCTTCATGGGGTGAGGGTAGGGCACCTCAATAGCCAAAAGCAGCATTTCAGGGTCTCATGTGACCTGTCTTGCATTAGAATATAGACATTCTCCCTAAGTTACCCACCGTCTGGCCCTAGGCATGACCTAGGACCTTTTCTTCTTCAACCTCCCCCCCCACCGCTTTCTGGAAATTGGTTTCAGCCTCCTCCCACACACAGCCCCTCTCACACAAAGTCTCCCCAGTATTGAGCCTGGGGTGGTTGGTGGCAAACGCCTTTGATCCCAACACTCAGGAGGCAGAGGTAGGAGAATCTCTGTGGGTTTGAGGCCAGCCTGGGACTACAGAGGTCAGCCTGAGCTAAAGTAGGACCCTCCTTGGAAAAAAAAAAGATGCCCCAGTATTTTCTCCCAGGTACCCACAGAAGCAAGAACAAGGAAAGGGCTACCCACTGCAGAAGTAGGAAGGACAACATGAGTCCCCCAGGCGGCCTGCAATCAAGACTTGGTCCTGGCGGCAGCTGGGGACCATATCTTGTTCACACTGATCAGGGTCACACTCTGGGGAAAGGACAGAGTGTAAGTGCTGAGAATGGAACCTTCCAGGCCAGAACTGTGCCCTGACCCATCTCCAGTCAAGACCCAGTCCCCAGAGCTCACCCCCAGCCCCTCCAGGCTCAGCCCACTCTCCCACCCTGGCCCTCTTACCACAGCTATAGCCGGGACAACAGGAGTCCTCCTGGAAGTGGGTGACAAGTCGGTGGCCTGGGCGGCAGGTCGGGGCGAGGCCCTCACAGAGAGTCTGGTTACACACTGGCCCCGGGGGCCACAGGGCCTGTCACCTGGAGGCCAGTGTCCCCGCTGCTCACTACTCTCCAGCACTACCCAATTCCTGAACACCTGAGATCCTTAGACCACCCCCAACCCCTAGAACCCACAGTTCTGACAGGAGCCTCTGAGATTCCCACAAGCACCCAAGGATGGGGTAAAAGAGCAAACAACACCCATCCAGATGTGCCAGCTGCTACTCCAACCAGTATAAACATCATCTATACCCAAGGTGGGTCCTGTGAGCACCCTCGTGTTACAAGAGAACCAGAGGAGACTTAACCTCTCTTAAGTGCTTTATGTAGTATTCAAGATGGAACCCTAGCTAGGATGCTGCCACCCCAACCCCCCTAGCCCTGTGTTCAGCACAAGCCTCGCCTCCTGCCCCCCAAGCTTGGTTCTCCACTTCCCCCAGATCACTCCCTCAAAGATGCTTTGATTTTCCCAGACTTTGTCTTGGCTGTCCAGGTCGACCAGCAGGCAGAGCTAGAACCTGGAGAGCTAAGGAAGTAAGGGAGACACTCACCACAGACAGACCCTAGGCAGCAGGGGTCTTCCGTGGGCTGGAGCAGGACCACCTCCCCAAAACGTGGGCAGCTCTCAGGTCGGGGTCCGGGGCAGTCCAGGTCCACAGGGACAATGGTGTCTGGTGCTTGGCACTGGTGTTGGCAGCAGCCGCTGAGGGAGCTGTTCCAGGTCTCCCCCAGGGCCCGAGGCACCCCTGCAGTGTCGGTGCAGGCTGCAGCATGTTGGGGACATTGGGGACTGAGGGAGGAGGGTAGGACCAAGGCTGTCTCAGACTAGGTCCCACCCACCCTCAGGACACTGACACCCCAGAGCAGACCTGGAAGGACAGAGTGGCCCCAGGATGGGCAGCCAGAAAGCAAAGGTGGTCCTAGGATGAGGCCAGGTTTGGGGGAGTCACCTGGGGAGTGGGAGGACCTACCACACTTGTCCTCAGGGATGCAGAGTGCAGAGTGACGCCGGTGCAAAATGCTGCCCTCGGAACACACGCAGCCCTCTCCCAGCACCTGGCACTGCTCCGGGTCCAGTGGGCCGAGCATCCCATCCTGACACGTTGCAGGGGGGTCACAGGCCGCCACACACGCCTGATAGGTGGAGTCGCTGGAGCACAGAAAGGCTGTAGGGGCACAGCAGCCATCAGGCCTGGCCAGAACCCAGGCGGGATTCCCTGGCGAGGGTGGCAAGGGCAGGAAGGCACCCAGCACTGTGCTCACTTCAGCAGGGTGTGCACCTAAGCCGGGGCTTAGCGCTTGGCCTTCTTTCTCTGGAAAAGGAGTCTTAAAAGAACAGCTCTCAACCCCAATGCTGCCTATAGACTGTTTTACAAATGGAGCTTTATTATCGTAAGATCTCAACTTAAAACTCGCCCACCGTGACTCAGGGAACTTTGTGGAAGAGGGGGAGGAAAGATTGCAAGAGTCATGGTGGGGGAGAACATCCAGAGATATTGCCCCCCTCAAAAACAACATACAAAGAAAAAACTGGCTACTGCTTGTACGATTCATAACCCTCTATGCTGTGGACTGTTCCAGCAATCCCTCTGAGGAGGGCCCCCAGGGGGTTGGGGACAGGGAGGAGGGAAATGGGGGGACCATCACAAGACTTGATCATTCAATGTATCTAAATATTCTGAACAATAAAAAAAGTTTGTAAAAGTAAAGTTTTATTAGATCACAGCCATAACCCATTCTTGTGTGTGTTTGGTTTGGTTTGTTTGCTCTCTGTAGGCCAGGCTGGCCTCAAACTCATGGCAATCCTCCTGCCTCAGCCTCCCACAAGTGTTGTGATTCCAGATGTGAGACAACACATCCACCTCATGTGTGTATCGTCTGTGGCTATTTTTGTACTACAAGGGTAGGACTGAGTTTTAGGGTCAGACTCTATGGCTTGCAAAGCCTCAAATATTTATTATATGGACCTTTTAAAAAGCTTGCCAACCCTTGGCTTGAGTTTTCCAACTTTCTTGACTGTAGAAAGTCGATTGTAGACCAACACACACAAGCACGTGGGAACGGAGACCCTCAAGCCAGCCGTAAAGGAATCCCTGGGGCCCTTTGACCTATCATAGATGGAACCCCATCCCACACCAAGGGAAGCTCTGATGGGATAAAGCCTAGGATGTTTGATGGGCTGTGAATAAGACAGGCTGACAGTGAAAAGAGAGCTGGTATTTTTCTTTTCTTTCTCTGCCTCTTGCATGTGTATTTGTAAGTGTGTGTCCTTGTGTGTGTGTGGGGGGGTGCGCATGTATGTGGAAACCAGAGGTTGACATTGAGTTTCAATGGTTCCTCAATTCCTCCCTCAATTGTTCTCTACTTATTTTTGAGACAGGGCTTCTCACTGAACCCAGGTCTCACTGATCTGGCTAGCCTATCTCTCAAGTTCAGGGTCACAGGAAGGCACTGCCCTGCTCTTCCTGGGCTTCACAGGAGAGCTGGGGGTCCAAACTCCAGTCTCCATACTCGTGTGGCAAGCACTGTACCCACAAGCCACCTCCCCAGACCTAAGCTAGTGCTCTCTACTCTCTCTCTTCCATTTTAAAAACGGTGATGCTACCCTCCCCAGAGTGGCTTCCTATTCTCGGTGCCATGATCCACAGTTTGAAAACACACTTTTGTATGACCTTTTTCTTTCCCTCTTTCATCTGTCACAGTGTAAGTTGTGCTGTGAGCTGTCCCCAGCCTTTCTGGAAACCACACTGCCCTTGTGCATGCCCTGTGTCTATTTGGGAAAACCTAGCGGGGTGAGGGTGAGGAAGGGAATCTCATTTCCATCCTCAGGGAGCAGAAAGAGACCCAAACAAGGAGAAAGATGAGCAGAAGTTAAGCGAAGGGAACTGACATTTACTGACCAGTAATCACGCCACCCGCAGATGTCAGTCAATCTGTGCACATTATCTCCTAGAGTCCCAACGACTCTAGGAGGGACTCATCATGACTGCCCAGTTTATACAGAAAGGAGCCAAAGAAATTAAACAGTGCATTTCAATAAAATTATTGCTTACTATTCGTTAATCTAATGCAATAAAACTATTTGTCCATTGATTAATATAAATATGCATCGCATATAATATACAATTACATTATAATAATAATGTAACATTATTAATAATATTTATGAACTATAAATATTAATACTTATAATATTTAATTATATTCATAAAATATAGTATTAATTATTGACATTGATTAACGATGTTATATTTAATTATAATTTAATTATTATGTAATTATATGTATTATAATTGTACTGCTAGAGTAATTATTATATTTAAATATTATAATTATAATATTTAATTATTATAATGTAAAATAATAATGTAACATTATTAATAATATTTATGAACTATAAATATTAATACTTATAATATTTAATTATATTCATAAAATATAGTATTAATTATTGACATTGATTAACGATATTATATTTAATTATAATTTAATTATTATGTAATTATATGTATTATAATTGTATTGCTAGAGTAATTATTATATTTAAATATCATAACTATAATATTTAATTATTATAATGTAAAATAATAATGTAAAATTAAAATACAAATAAGGCATTTGTAAACTTCCAATTAACATATGACCTAAACTTGGGAAAGCAAGACTTGAGCTCGGCTCTGGGAGCCTTGTCACAGGAGCAGGAGATGGGGACAAAGGTACCCAAGCACTCACGGCAGTAGTCGGAGCGCCGCCACTCGATGCACACGTGGAACTTGTGGCACATGGCCACGTACACGGTCAGAGCCACGCACGGCTGCTGCACGTACTGCGTGTCTCGGATCCACAGCTCACAGAACGACTCTGGGGGCACCTGGGGAGACGTGCCAGGTGCGCTCACACCTGCGCGCGGGGCTCCGCAGGTGGCCGCCGCCCTCCCCAGCCGCACCTGGCCGCGGGCGCTTATGAAGCGGTGGCAGGCGCTGAAGGTGAGGTTGGACACCATGCGGAGGCAGGGCGAGCAGTCGGCCGAGGCACAGCTGTCGGCGCGGAAGCGGGCCTGGCCCTCGGACGCCAAGGAGCTGGGCACCTGCCAGCTGTCCAGGAAGGGAGCCGGGTCCTCAGCCTCCCTGATCACAGAGCCGTCCTTCAGGGTGAGGTCGTTGTCCGCATCTCCATCACAGACACCTGGAAGGAACAGGAGGACCCCATAGCCACAAAGCCACCATCAGGCCAGGTTAGGGTTAGGCACTCACGCTTCTAAATCCACATTCCAGAGGTGGAGAACTGAGAGGCTAAGAGGCCTGCTGGGTGGGAAAGACTCTCCTCAGGAAATGTACACCCAAATATTTAGGGATAAAAGGACATAATGGCCGGGCATGGTGGCGCACGCCTTTAATCTCAGCACTCGGTAGGCAGAAGTAGGAGGGTCACCGTGAGTTCAAGGTCAGCCTGAGACTACATAGTGAAGTCCAGGTCAGCCTGGACTAGAGCGAGACCCTACCTCGAAAAACAAAAAATAAAAATAAATAAATAAATAAAATAAAGGACATAATGTCCTGAACTACTTTCAAAGGGTTCAGAAATGCATATGTACTGGTAAGTGCTCCATATTACATGTGTATATTACGTGTGCACGGAGAGGGGGCAAAAGAAACAGAACAGTACGTGAACCGCTGAGTTTGGGTAAAAGGTAATCTATGGAAGTCTCTTATTCGACTTTTTCAACTTCTAGGTCTGATACACCAAAATTAAAACATTAGCCCAGGGGCTGGGGAGATGGCTCAGCAGTTAAGGCTCTTGCCTGCAAAGCCTAACAACCTGGGTTTGATTCCCCAGGACCCACTTGAAGTCAGATGCACAGAGTAGCTCATGCATCTGGAGTTTGTTTGCAGTGGCTAGAGACCCTGGCACACCCATTCTCTCTCTCTCTCTCTCTCTCTCTCTCTCTCTCTCTCTCTCTCTCTCTCTCTCTCTCTCTCTCTCTCTCTCTCGTAAATAAAAATTTCAAAATTTACCCCAAATAATCTGCTTTAACATTGATTATTCTAACTATTTATAACTCCTCTTCTTCTGGAATCAAACTATTCCCAGCCTCCCTTGCCTGGGTGTAACCATGTGACTGAGTCCCAGCCAATGGAGTGTGAAGGGGCCACTTCCAGTTTGGGTCCATGAAACTTCACAACTGTCTTCCTTACTGGATTTGGATTTGCACTGAATACAGCAGAGACAAAAGGTGGGAGGAATCTGGTCTGAATTAGTTATGTGGGGATTTATGTGTGTAAGAAATATACTTCTCGTAGAGAGGGGCGTGAGTGAAAGGGTGGAACAACTTCTCCTGGGACCTGCCCTTCCCACGCCCTATCCCTACTCCAGGCTCAGGCACCCGCTGTCCTTCCACGGCTTTACTTCTGCTGCCCCTCCTGCCCAGGATGTTCTCTCTCTCTTAGATGTCCTTCCCCCAAGGGCACCTCATGTGCCCTCATCCATGGCTCCCCAGTTCCAGGTGGTTTGCAGGTATGACTTTCACAAAAGACTTTAGCTGAGGGCCAAGACTCATCCCTTTGGATTCCCAGTGAGCTCAGCACCCTGCTGGTGCCCTGCAGGGTGTCCAGCACATCAAATGTTAGTTCCAATAAAGGATAAGGCTTCTGTTCTGACGTCTCCAACCACCACCTCTGTGAACACAAAGCATGATCTGAGGGAGACTGGTTTTATTAACAGTCCTAACAGTCACATTTGGGTCTGGGTTTTGAGTCACCATGAGGTGTCCCAAAGGCATCCTAGGGAGGACCTAGCCTGCCAGACTTTTCCTCTCTTGCCCCAGATGATAAGAGTAGGGAACATGATGGAGAAAGGGGAGAAAAGGGTGGAGGGGGGGTGGTTGGGTGATGGTGATGGTGGTGATGGTGATGGTAATGGTGATGTTGGTGATGATGGTGGTGGCGGTGATTCTAATGATGGTCATGGTGGTGCATGAAAGGAATGCTTACCAGTACCAGTGGACACTCCCTAAGACAAGATTTTGTCTGGTACTTATTAAACATGCACAGCACAAAGGAAAGAATGACCACAGGGAACGCTTCCATGTGGCAATGCATGGTTAAAGGGCGTTTCAAACTCAGGGGCGTGAATGAGAGTCAACACAGTGGTGGAGATAAAAGAGGGAAGAAGAGAGACCCTATGTCACCTAGGCTCATAATCACAGTGGTCTGACAGGAAATGTCCCTGGAAGGCAAATGTCCCTGCCCCCAGGCTCCTGTAGCCAAACACGCCCACCCCTTGGAGCCTGAAATCATGCAATCATGCTGTGGTCTGAAGGGTCCTCGAGTTGTGCTGTGACAGCTCTTCCCTGTGTCCCTGAGCAGCCACTTGACCTCCCGGAGACCCTCTGCTCTGGCTCCGTGGAGAGACAATGGGCCACTTCTCGAGGTGTTGGTAAGTGTGGCCGTGGAAGTGTTCAGTGAAGGGGCCCCAGCACATGCGGACAGAAAGGATTATCTGGCATTAGGAGGCTGTCAGAGAAGCTGACAGACAACCGAGCTGAAGTGACAACTGGCCAGCTCAGAATCTCCCTGACAATAGCTTCAGCAGGGCCCCCTGGCTTGGCAGCTCTGTGGGTCCCTCTTCTGTCCTGGTGCCCTATCCCAGCAGGAGACAGACCAGAGAAGCGCTCCCCTCCCCCAGCTGGGTCCCACCTCACCACACAGGCCACGGCCACGGCCCTTGCTGCCTTTGCTGGCCTCCAGGATCATGAGTCCCGAGCTGTGGAGCCAGTGCACGTGGATGTGGGAGGGCGTCCGGACGATGTACATGTGGCCCGTGTCCTCAATTTGGAAGCCATACCTGCTCACAGGTGGCCCCACGGCCTGCGAGTCCACAGTCACCTTAAGGGAGAGGGAGGTCAGGGTGAGCACAGCTGTCCATCCATCTACCCACTCACTACCTATCCATCAGTCCATCCTTTCATCCATCATTCTGTCCATGTATCATCTGACAAATGCCAAGCTGTTTCCGGCACATGTATCCCAGGCACAGTCCAAGATAGCGTGGGGGAGTCTGAAAATATATTTATGAGCAAAATCCAATAAAACCAGAATGCAGCAGGAAGAGGCAGGCTGCATCTCACTGCCCGCACACACAGGGGTTCTGAGCCCTTCGTTTTCTTTTCCTCTATCTTGGGGAAGATTTTCCCCAAACCCCAGCCTTGGGGGTTGGGTGCTGTTTCTTGGGGATCAGCTCATCTCTGTGCTGACCATTCAAAAGGAATTCATCTGTTCTCCCTGGGCACTGAGTTTCTTAGGGTAGAATCTGCTGAATCTCTGGTCCCCTAGCACCTGCCTGTGGATTTGGAGTCACTTGAGGACTCATTCAGTATTTGTTCACAATTATCAATACCAAAGTTCCCACAAATACTAAGTTCAAGGCCATGATTTCTATATTGACTAGGTTAAATTTGGATGTAATGTGGATTAAAATTTAGGTTTTAGAGCATAAAATTAAGTTATATGCTAGAAAAGAAGTAGGGGAAAGATTAAGATTATAAAATATTTATTATGATTTGATATCATCAAGAATAGACTCTGATTAATCACTTTGCAAATTATCCATCACATGAATTACTGTGCTGGAGTAGAGGAAGCCTCATTCCAGTAGTCAGAAAACTGTGACTTTAGAGAGGTCCCCAGCCATCCTGTTTGTACTAACAATGACCAGGGACAATCTCCAGGGTATGAGTGAGCATGGTATCTTCAGCCCAGACAGCCTCCTTGTTTACAAGAGGCATATAGCTTTATAAGAAGTACTGAGATGGAGACAATGATAGTATCCCACAAAGAAACGCCCAGGGCCAGACACATTCATGGCCAAGTTTCACCTGACCTTGATTTCAAATTATACTACAGAGCCATAGGGACAAAAACATTATGGTACGGGCCCACCTGATCTTTGATCAAGGTGCAAAAAGCCTACATTAGGGGAAAAAAAAACAGCCTCTTTACAAATGATGCTGAGAAAACTGTCTATCTTTGTGCAGAAGAATGAAACTAGATTCCTATCTCTTGCCTTGTACAAAAGTCAATTCAAAATGCATCAAAGACCTGAATGTAAGACATGGAACTCTGAAGCTGTCAGAGGAAAACAAAGGGAAAATGCTTTAAGATATTGGCATAGGGCTGGAGAGATGGCTTAGAGGTTAAGGCACTTGCCTCCAGTGCCTAAGGCCCCAGGTTCAATTCCCCAGGACCCACATAAGCCAGACCCACAAGGTGGTGGCCCTGGTGTTTTCTCTCTCTCTCTCTCTCTCTCTCTCTCTCTCTCTCTCTCTCTCTTTCTTCTCTGCTTGAAAATGAATAAATAAAATATATATTTAAAAAAGATATTGGCATAGACAAGAAGTTTCTGAACAGAATTCCAATAGCCCAAGAAATAATAGCAAAAATTGATGAATGGGATGACATCAAATTAAAGGCTTCTGCACAGAGAAGAAAAAATTACCAAAACAAAGACACAATCTGCAGAAACTTTGTTATTCATATGACACCTGGGTGTACACCTGAAGGAAACTGCACATCTGTTTACTGCCATGGATTAGCAATAACCAAGATATGGATCAGCCCAGGCGCCCTATAATAGCTGAATGGATGGATAAAATGAATATATCCACAACAAAGTTTTATTTATCTATATAGAAGAAAAATTATATCATTTTTTCAAAAAAATGGATAGAATGAGAGATATCATATTAAGTGAAATAAGCCAGACTGAGAAAGACGTGTGTGTGTGTGTGTGTGTGTGTGTGTGTGTGTGTGTGTGTGTGTGTTGTGTAAGTAGAACATAGACTATTTGGGGGTAGGAAAGATTGAGTAGGGAGCGGAATATGAGATGGGAGAATGAATGAACAAAGCTCATAGTATTAATGAATGAAAATGTCATAATGAAACTCATTATTTTAGACAATGAATATACACCACTAAATAAAGGACCATTTGGGCTGTGGATATGGCTCCGTGGCTAAAGGTGCTTGTTGCAAAGTCTGTTGGCATCAATTCAATCATCCTCAGCACTTATGTAAAGACAAAGACAAAATGGTGCACTGTCTATGGTCCCAACCTGCCTAATACAACAGGAGGCAGAGCCAGGAGGATCCAAACTCGGGGGCCAGGCAGTGTGGCATTCTTTGCAGTGGCAAGAGACCCTGTCTCAAGGAAGGGGGAAGAAAAGTACAGGCACCTACAGGTTGTCTCTGATCTCCACATATGCACGATAGCACACACGCAGCAATATACACATGTAACCCACACAAAAATAAATAATAATGAAAAGCAAAATTATATTAAACAGGGTGAAATATGTGTATGTAAATGTATGCCTTGCATAAAATGAAAAATCCAACAGCATCTCGGGGGCTGTTTAATCTATCTTCTTTCTCACAAGGAACCTGTTTCCAAATCTTTGGTACAGAAGTCAGGGCCAGATGCCAGCAGATGGTACAGATTATGGATCAGGAATGGGGAGAAAGTCGCTACTTTGGGATTTGGTGAGGAGACCCATTGGTCCCTCTCACCCGCTCATGGAAGGGAACCCCACACAGGAGTGACCTATGGGCAGTCATTGACTGATGTGGCTTGAGCATCAGGCTCTTGAGGCTTACATTCAGGGGCTCCCCCGAACACAGTCTCTTTCTTGGAAGGGGTTCTAGAGGTGCATCAATTATTTAAGGTCACTGTCATTTAACATTCTGCGTTTGTCCGTAATCATAACCTCCTCCTTATAGCCTGCTCCCCTGAAATTAGAATGGACACAAGCATTTGAGTTAAAATAAATTGGGAGGGGTTCTACTTGTTTTTATGAGACAGGGTCTTGATGTGTAGTCCATGCAATCCTCAATTTTGCAGTAATCCTGAGTGCTGGGATTACAGGTGAGTACTGGGATTTCAGGTGTGTGAGTGATGGGATTATAGGTGTGTGAGTGATGGGATCACAGGTGTGTGAGTGCTGGGATTACAGGTGTACCCGTGATGGGATTATATGTGAGTACTGAGATTACAGGTATGCCAGTGATGGGATTACAGGTGAGTACTGGGATTACAGGTGTGCGAGTCCTGGGATTGCATGTGAGTACTAGGATTGCAGGTGTATTAATTGTGGGATTACAGGTGTGCCACCATGTCTGGCCCAAATTTTGCATCTTTAGAAGGTCTCTCCACCATTCTTAAATCCCAACTGAGTCTCAAGGACCCCCACTCCTGGATACCCTGCCCCTCAATGTCTGCTGTCCTGCCCTAGAGGCCACCCCTTCCATGCACTTACCTTCCTGCTGAAGCGGTCGATGGTCACTTGATGGGACCTATGCGTTACATTCAGTATCACCAGACAGAATGGAGGCCAGTTCAGGTGCCCCTGCAGAGAGCCCAGAGAGGGAGGAAGGGAGGGAGGAAGCGAGCTGCTTCCTTCCGCTTAGATCACAGGGTCATCCTGACAAATAAGCCCCTGCATCTGCAACTCCAGGCCACAGTTTTGGGGTGGCCTCCCAGCTTTTCTGCCCTCTGGTGCCAGCCTACAGCCTGAAAAACTGAGAATCATGCAGCCCCAGGAATGGCCAGGAGGTGGCGCGCTCTGCTCCACTCTTTCCCCTGGTCACCTGGTCTGCAACTGGAAGGTTACCATTCCAAAGGCCTCCTGGGAGACCAGGGAGCTGCCACGGGGCTATCCAAACTCCTGGCACCCCTGGAGCCCCAGCTTGGTGTCCAA
>PVHP010048955.1:0-12307 GCA_004024765.1 Zapus hudsonius
CACACACACACACCCCCCAAAAAAACACTTGCCAACAGGTGTTTCGGTGTTTGGATAACTCTCTTTTCAGTTACCTTCTTGCAGGTGAAACTCCTCAGCCCACCTTGATCGTTAACACCTGTGAAATTGTTCAAGAGAACAATCCCAGAGCCTCTGTCTGTCTCTCCCTTGTGCCGTCTGTAACATTTCTTGTCAATGAGACAGCGTATAATTCATTTAGAGGGCCGTGTGAAATGTTCGTGAATAACAAATGAAGATTTAGTTCAAACATTCCTGACAGGTCCTGGTGCATTTACCAGGTTTATGGATTTGTCTCATGAGAACGCATTTTACAAAGTTGCATTTGTGAGAGGTTGGTGCCCTGAATAAAGGTATGTATTATATAGTTGGCATTGTTGTATAAATGAAGAAACAGGAAGGAAATGATTGCTGGAAAAAAGGCTATTCCAGATTCTTACAAGTTGAAATTTCATGTTTGAAAAAATAAAATAAAGATGACGTGATGGTGCACACACCTTTAATCCCAGCACTCGGGAGGCAGGAGGATCGCAGTGAGTTCGAGGCCAGCCTGAGACACATAGTGAATTCCAGGTCAGCTTGGGCTAGAGTGAGATCCTACCTCAAAAACAAAACAAATAATAATAATAAATAAGTAAAATACCTCACCTAGCATGAGATACTTCTGAATAAAATCATCAAAATTGCTTTTTAAAAAAAACCTTAGTGTTTTCCAGCTAATATTTGCTAAGCTTGAAAAACAAAGCCCATGAGATGTCTAAACTCAAGTTCCTGACCTGAGATTCGCAGACTCCCCAGAGGTCATAGAATTCAGGTTATTTGTGAACCTGAATGTAAAAACAACTACGTTTTTTTCACTCACTCCTGGCGGACAGTTTGCCTTCCATTAGGAGAATAGGAAATGACTAGAGGTCCCCCAACAGTACCTATCTCTACTACTGAGAGAAATCACATATATTTTCCTATCAAATTACAGTTGTTGTAGATATCTGAAAACACTGTTTATATTCACTACTTCTTCAAAATGATAGTAATTATTAGATCCACTGCTAGGTTTTGTTTTTTTAAAAGCACATACATTAACACATCACACATTTGACTTTTATATATTTTGATAACTATAATCCCATATAATTGCTTTCCTTTGTAACTCCTATATATTTTATTTTATGCATTTAAAATATTATCCTAAGAAGGGGGCCCAGAGACTTCAGATGTCAAAAGCTATAGGATCTAAGGTACTATAAAAACCATGTAAGAATCTCTGTTCTGAAATTGACCCTAAATTTCATTTATTCATTCATGCAATATTAATACGTCTGATGGCATTCTAGAAACTAGGAATTTAAGAACCAAGAAGACATACTTCCTACCTTCAAGGGCTTCATACTCTAGAGAGGATATTTAATTCATTTTTTTCCTGATAAAGTCTTTAAGTAGTCTCAAAAGTAATGCCAGGGTCTCAAAAGTTACATAAATACTCGGGTCTCAAAATATGGCTCATGAAACAATGACTTGAGTCTATGTGAGAATTCTATAGAAATGCTATATTTCAGGGCTTATTCCACAATTTGCATTTTAAGAGGAACCCAGGGGACTCATGATAAAGTTTGAGAAATATTGATTGTGACAGGCACTGGTAGGAGACACACCTCTGGGTGTTTCTGTGACAGTTTCTAGAGACGTTTAACTCATGAGGAAAGACCCAGCCCAGATGTGGGTGAGACCACACCATGGGTTGGGATGCTGGAGTGAATAAAATGGAGAGATGCTTCAGCGGTTAAGGCACATGCCTGCAAAGCCTAATGACCTGGGTTCGATTCCCCAGTGCCCATGTCAAGCCAGATGCACAAAGCAGCGCATGCATCTGGAGTTTGTTTGCAGTGGCTGGAGGCCCTGGTGCACCCATATTCTCTCCCTCCCTCTCTGCTTACAAATACATTTTTTTTAAAGAAAGCCAGATAAGCACCAGCATTAATCTCTGTTTCCTGACTGCATAGGCACTGAGACCAGCCACCTAACTCTCCCATCATCACAACCCCCACACCGTGTTGGTCTGGATCCCTGAAATTTTGCACCAAAATAAACCCTTCCTTCATCGTGTTGCTTTTTCTTCAGGTATTTTGTGACAACAAGCAACAAGAAAATGAATACAACTGTCCTAGCTTTTGGTTCTACATTCTATCTATATCTATATCTATATCTATATCTATATCTATATCTATATCTATATCTATATCTATATCTATATCTATATCTATATCTATATCTATATCTATATCTATATCTATATATCTACTTCTTCCCACCGACATGAGCTTCCAAATAATATAGATCAATATTAAATCCCTGGAACCAGGAGGCTGTCCCAATGTCAAGTGTAGGCCCTAGTCTGATTGATATAAGACTCATGAAAGAAAGCATTTTTTTTGAGAATTCTATTTCTAGCAGCGCAGAAGAGTTATAAAATAAAATAACCCAAGCTGAGGGAAATACAAATCATGACTGAAAAATCTTGTCACATTTTTCTCATGCTGAATTTCGATCAATCCTTTGTATGAAATCAACTCATTTTGTTTAGTGCTACCTCAATGGAGTGAAATTAGCAACCCCGTTCTTTCACTCCACTATTCATAGATTTCTGTTCTCAGGCACGTTATTTATACCCTGCCTAAAAGTAGGTTTTGCAGTTATTCAGAACCGTGACTTTGAAGAGTAAAAACACATTTGAATTTCTTAATATAATGTTCGAGGAGAACCCCAAAGTGAGAGGAAACAATGAGACGTTAAGAAAAAGCTATTAGGTGGGGGCTGGAGAGATGGTTCGGTGGTTAAGGCATTTGCCTACAAAGCCTTAGGACCCAGGATCAATTCTCCAGTGCCCATGTAAAAAGCCAGATAGATGCACAGTGTGGCGCATACATCTGGAGTTCATTTGCAGCAGCTAGAGGCCCTGGCATGCTCTCTCTCTCTCCCCTCCCTTGGAATAAATAAATAAATAAATAAAATTTAAAAAAGATATTAGGATCCAGTGATTACTTAGAAACTGAAAATGGACAGAATTCTATGCGTGTTAGAAGCTCCAGAAATTATTAGCAAGCTATGATACTGTGATTTGGCCATCTCCATTTTCTTAATAGTCTAAGGTCTGTCATCTCTACCCACTGTAATGATCTCTGACCCTATTTTTATTTAAAATTCCAATATGCTTTCCATTATAATTTTTTACATTAATACTGAATTTGTGGACACCCCTTACCATTTTTATTTCAGGTCCTAGTCTGGATCCCATTTATTATAAAAGTCAGAGACGAAGTATTTACAATTCGATTAATTTCTAGAAAGATCAAAAGGTGTTCGTCTTTGCCAAGGAAATGCCTTGATCCTAAGACACGAGCAGCAGCAGTAGGTTAATTTTAAGACAGTCCTATTCTTTGTGTCATGTTACACATACTCACTGCTCATAAATATAACAGAGGCTATCGTGTTGAGCACATCAACCATCAAGAAAATCTTCCACTTAATCTTAAGCAGAGGTCTGCGTCATTAAATTGTAGACTCATGGTTTCTCCAAACATCTCCCAAGCAAAAAGTCTGCCAGAAGTTAATCCCACTGTAATGTATGAAGCAGAGTTTCATGTTTGTCCATTTGGGAAATGCTGCTGTCATCAAAGCGAATCACCAAGACAGCTAAAACTGGGATGGTTAAGTTTTGTTGTCAACTTGACCTGTTTAGTCATCCTGGGTGGGTCTCTGAGGATGTTCACAGGAAGGCAGCCTCTCAGTAGAGGGAAGGATGTAAGGAGGCTCAGGGGAGCTGGAAATGAACATCCCTTCCTGGGAAGGCAGTGCAGGAAGGACATTCCAGAGACTCAGGGAATCAAAAAGTCTGGGAAAGAGTCCTAATGCTACATAAAGGGGAAAGAAATCTCCCTCCCTCACCCACCTCTCTGCTGGTATATGTGTGATTTTGGTGATGGCTTCTCTCTCTCTCTCTCTCTCTCTCTCTCTCTCTCTCTCTCTCTCTCTCTCTCCCCACTTGGACCTGTGAAAGGGGGTCAGCCTCTTTCGCCATTATGGAGCTTCCCTTGGATTTGTAGCTTCAATAAATCCCTTCCTCCCATAACTGTGCCTGGTTTGGAGGTTCATCCCAGCAGTGTTGTGGCTGACTAGGACAAAAACTAATAAATGGGTTAGAAGAATTAGAAAATTTGATCTTTACTTGATGTTGTAGTAGCTCCACATTGCTGGAATGAATATCCAAACCAGGCACACTTTAGGGGAGGAAGGGGTTTATTTCAAGCTCACAGATCCAGGGGGAAGTTCCATTAATGGTGGGAGAAGGTGCTTCCATACATCCAAGCAGAGAGAAACAACCAAACAGCCAGCAAACATCAAAACCAGCAAGTGCACAGAGATAGCAAGCAGCAGGAACCCCTCCAGAGCTCAGACTACTCTTCATACCTTTGGGCTGGAAATCAGATCTGCCCCCAAATACACTTTAGAGCTGGACCCCAGGATCCACCCCCAGTGACACCTCCTCCAGTTAGGCTGCTGGAAATCCAAGTTATAGGCTTTAATAAAACACCAATTAATGAAATTATACGGTATCAAAGACAGACAGAGGGAATAGGCATGCCAGGGTCTCCAGTCATTGCAAACAAATTCCAGATGCATGTGCCACCTTGTGCATCTGGCTTTATGTGGGCACTGGGGAATCAAACCCAGATTGTTAGGCTTTAAAGGCAAGCGCCTTAACCCCTGAGCCATCTCTCCAGAACCCCCTTTTTTGAAAGTAAAATGTGGCACCCATTAGCAAGAGGTCCATCACAGGATAAATAAATCCAAACCCCCAACCCAGATAATGCAAATATCCCAAGCATAGCTGAGTGAAAATTGGTTTCATACCCAATAATTCCTGAAAATACAGGAAATCAATGAAGAGACTGGTTGAAATCCACCATTTGCTGCTGTGTTCAACTTTGTTTGCCTTTAAGAAACAATTTAACTCAGGCTGGCTCAGGTCAAGAGTTTATTTTAGAATGAATTCAAAGCCATAAAGAGGGTGGCTAATTTTGAGATATGTTATGATGAAAGATACTAAGTGGTTACATATATTTAAGAAAAGTTATTGGGCTGCAGAGGTGGTTCAACAGTTAAAGGCAGTTGCTTGCAAAGCCTTTCAACAGTTAAAGGCACTTGCTTGCAAAGCCTTACAGGCCAGATTTAATTCCTAAGTATCCCTGTAAAGCCAGATGCACAAAATGGAGCATGTGTCTGGACTTTGTTTGTGATGGCTGGAGGCCCTGGCGCTCTCTCTCTCTCTCTCTCTCTCTCTCTCTCTCTCTCTCTCTGCCTCTTTCTCTGTCACTCTCAAATAAATAGATAAAAATGTTTTATAAATTACTACAAGATATAATGCAACTATTTTATACGGATGACATACTGATAATATTCTGGTCATCGGAGGTTAAATAAAAAATATTCAAATTAATTTCTACTATTTCATTTCATTTTTCTTCCTGAAGCTACTGGGAAATGTGAAAATGGATACGTGTGGTGTGTGGCTTGCCTTTTTGTGTTTTGTATGTTTAGTTTTGTTTTTAAGGCGGGTGTGTCACTGTGTTTGTTAGCCAGGCTGGTCTCGAACTCCTGGGCTCAAGTGATCCTCCTGCCTCAGCCTCCCAAGCAGCTGGGACCACAGTCCCCACTGAACCTGGGTCCTGCCAGATTTCCAGCCCAGCTCATGGCATCGCAATGGCCGTCAGGAGAGAGGAATTCTTTTCATGTGAAACAGAGAGGCCTCAGGAGCTGAGAGGGGACAGACTGTTCCCTTCAGAAAGGACTGTGACCCTGATGGAGATGACCCAAGGCGGGCACTGTCCACAGGCTCTCTCCTTTCTCTTCCCTCCTCTTCTTTCTTCCTCTCTAGTTTTCATTCCCCACCTCTCTTCCTTTCTCCTTTCTGTCTTTCCTCTTCAATAGCTCAGCGATTAAAGTCACTTGCTTGCAAAGCCTGACAACCTGGGTTCGATTCCCCAGTATCCACATAAAGCCAGATGCACAAAGTGGTGCATGTGTCTGGAGTTCATATACAGTGGCAAGAGGCCCTGCTCACAAATAAATTAAAAATGAAATTTAAAAAAATGTAAATGAGCCTGGCGTGGTGGCACACGCCTTTAATCCCAGCACTTGGGAGGCAGAGGTAGGAGGATCACCATGAGTTCAAGGCCACCCTGAGACTACATAGTGACTTCCAGGTCAGCCTGGGCTAGAGTGAGACCCTACCTCGAAAAAAAAAATGTAAATGGGTCAACCATGAAGGCAAGCAATGATTAAGCTCTTGCCAGAGTATTTTCCAGAAAATCAGCAAGTTAAATGCACAAATTCATTCATCCATCCATCCATTCATTCATTCATTGTATAGTACTGGGTATCATATGCCAGACAAACACTCTACCACTGAGCTACATTCCCCAGCCCTCATTGGAACTTTTTCTTTGTTTATTTTTAGCTTTTCCGAGGTAGGGTCTTGCTCTAGCCCAGGCTGACCTAGAATTCACTATGTAGTCTCAGGCTGGCCTCAAACTCACAGCGATCCTAAGACCTCTGCCTCCCGAGGGCTGGGATTAAAGGCGTGTGCCACCATGCATGCTTTTTTCATTTTGAGACAGGATTTCACAAAGTTGCCCAGCTGACCTTGAACTTGAAAATTCACCTGCCTCAACTTCCCAAGTAGCTAAGATTACAGGTCTATACCACCAGATCCAACTAAAATGTTTTAAATTAAACATTTATTTGGCCAATAACTGAAGGTCAATTTCTAATGGCACCCTAGGAATGCCACCCCATATAGACATATAGACAGCCTTTCCCCCACATTGGAGGTGACTCTCAGAGCTGTGGAGGCCAACATTTATGTGCCTGTCAAACAGATTGCATTTGTAACATTTAATGCCCACACTAACAATAATAAAACACGCTGGCGTGTGCTCCGCGTAAACACTTTCTTCTGAAGATCAAGCCAGCGAAATGTTTTAGAAACTTTGACATTTATAGCCTTATGTATAATCTCTTTTTTTGTTGTTGGATCATTTCCTCACAGAGTCCCATGTTTGTATATTTTAAATTCTCTGGAGAGATAAAAACGTTTAAACATAACATAATAATAGGCTATGCATTTTATGAGCCCTTGCTCCCCATCTAAACAGAGGCAAAGAGTGTTGGACAGCGAACCCTGGGAGGGGATTGGATGTGAATGTCAGCCTTTCTAGATGAAGACAAAAAATAAGTAAATGAAACAGCAGGGCCCACAATGCAAGGGCAGGATGGGAAAAATAGAAGGGAATATTCTATGTAGAGACCTACCCCCTTGACCTACCCTTACTGGACCAGGCTGTGTGGCCAAGAAGCCATTGATAATTGGAGAATAACCTCTATGGAGAATTCTTTGGGAAGACACACATATGCTTTAAAAAAAGTATTTTTATTTATTTGCAAGGAGAGAGAGAGAGAGAGAGAGAGAGAGAGAGAGAGAGAGAGAGAATATGGGCGCATCAGGGGTCTCCAGCCACTGCAAATGAACTCCAGATGCATGCACCACTTTGTGCATCTGGCCTCGTGTGGGTAACTGGGGAATCGAACCCAGGTTGCTAGGCTTTGCAGGCAAGCGCCATAATGGCCATCTCTCCAGCCACACGCACACTTTTTATACTTCTAGGAGGATGAAGGTTGAAAAAGACCTAGAAATTTTATTGTCGCTCTGTAAGTATACAGCATAGGAATGGAGCTAGTGTTTATTTCTTGAAACTTCACGGAGCCCAGAAGCCCAGGATGTGCTCATCGTGACCCCAGGAAAGTTAATGTTATGATTATTTAAAGAGACAAATCAACAACCTCTTTATTTTCAGCTGAAGCAATAAATAAAGTTCACTTATACCAAACACAGAGCTTGGTATATGTCAAGGATCCTACGTGTGGGGATTAACTAAATACAAATCTAAACATTGACCAAGATGCCATTCAGACCTACTGAGACAGTACGACAATCTTAAATTCTTTGATACGCCTCCTAAGGAGGGAGAGATTCCTTGAAGGCAGACCAGCCTCAGTAACTGACTAATAGAATCTGGCGAAAGTGACCCTGGGGACTGGAGAGATGGCTCAGTGGTTAAAGACACTTGTTTGCAAAGCCTGATGGCCCAGGGTTCAATTCCCCAGAGCCCACGTAAAGTCAGATGCCAAAAGAGGCCCATGTGTCTGGAGTTTGTTTGCAGTGGTAAGAGGCCCTGGGGTATCCATTCTTTCTCATTCTCTCTCTCTCTCTCTCTCTCTCTCTCTCTGTTTCTCCTTGCAAAGAAAAATATATATTAAAAAAAGAAATAAGTCAATCAGGCTTTAGAGGTTAAACCATGGAAGATCATGCAGTTTCTACTTTGTTGTTTTGGGACATGTATCTGAGTGTGTGTGTGTGTGTGTGTGTGTGTGTGTGTGTGTGCACGTGAGTGTGTGTAGAGCATTTAAGATCTCACCTCTCCCAAGCAGGAATGTCAAAGAATTTGACAGTGGGCTGGAGAGATGGCTCAGCGGTTAAGGCACTTGCTTCCAGTGCCTAAGGCCCCGGGTTCAATTCCCCAGGACCCACATAAGCCAGACCCACAAAGTGGTGGTCCTGGTGCATATTCATTCTCGCTCTCTCTTTCTCTCTCTCTCTCTCTCTGAAAATGAATAAATAAAATATTAAAAAAAAAGAATTTGACAGTGATTTAAGATAGTCACATAGAGTCAGTCTCACTCCTGGTCTGAATAGATTTAAGGTTGTCACACAGCCTGACTCCTGGACAGTGGGTCTGAACAGGTTCAAGATGGTCACAGAGTGTTTAAGAGTCTCACTCCTGAACGGTGGCTCTGAATAGCATTTGGGCCATGTATCATTGAGCAGAGAACCCAGAATAAAAGGCTGGCTGACATCCTCTCTGTCTTCTCCACCTTATTTCCCTGACATGTAATCTCCACTGAAGCTGGAGTTCACTGCAGTCCTGTCTCTGCCCTGTCCGGGCAGCGGTCACAGGAAGCCACCATGCTCAGATTATTTTTAAGTGGGTATCGAGGACCACACTCAGATCCCAAGCTTGCTTAGCACGAGCTTTTACGTGCTGAGCCTTCTCTTCGGCTCTTTTGCAAAGCATAAGCCAATGTATTTTATGAGGTTTGGTTTATTTTCAAGGAGAGATCGAGGAGAGAGAGAGAGAGAGAGAGAGAGAGATCTCCAGCCACCGCAAACCAACTCCAGATGCATGCACCCCTTTGTGCATCTGGCTTTACGTGGGTGATGGGCAATCGAACCTGGGTCCTTAGGCTTTGCAGACAAGTGTCTTAACCATTGAGCCATCTCTCCAGCCCCTCAGGTTTGGTTCACCAACTACGCACGAGTAAACTTGTATCACGCATGAATGCCAGCAGCAGAATACGGCTTGAGGAAACACCTTCTTGACAATGATTTGACAAACTAATCATTCTATGAACCCCAAGACGATCTAGAACTTTCCTCTTGGCAGCCCTGAGAAGCTTTGGGAGAAAGGCCAAGGCTACAGTTTCAGACTATTTTTTCTTACATAAAGTTTTAAAAAAAATCTCAAGTTTTAAACTTAAAAAAATCATTTCATGCTTTTCAAAACTCATATGGATTGTTTCTTTGGCGAATTATGTATGTGGTAGACATCTAGACTTGCGTTTTTTTTTTCTCTTCATTCATTCATTTTTTTTTTCTTGGTCATGGCCCCATTCATTGATTCTTAGTTCGTGATAGTGTCTTTTAGTTCCCGTAGATTACAGTTTATTTTCACGTGTGGCTGGACAGGGTCTTTCTTCTTATTTCTCATCAACATCTTTCATTTTCTTTCTCAACACTGGGTAGCAGGTTGTTGAATTTCCGCAGGATATTTTGTTAATATTTAATTGGATTTATAAATAAGAAATATTACAGCAAGAATGAGGTCTCCTCGTCATTTATTTAGAGTTTCTATAGTTTTCTAGGTATTTTTTTTCATCTGGGTCATATATATGTCTCTCATTTCATCTTAGGGAGTCTGATATTTTACAATGTGAGTTGTTAAAGTTTGATGTAGCGTTGCTAGGATGTGGAAAGCCACCGATTTGGGGACCCAAATCTTTCTCATTTGTCTTACTCCAAGTGAGCTGCTACAACAAAAGATCTTAGCATAGGTGACGTAACAATACACACAAGGGTCAATGTTCTGGGAGCTGGACGTCAGAGATGAGGGGCTGACTTTCTGTCTTGTAAGCAGCTTCCTTCTTGTGGTCCCTTTCATGGCGGTGAGAGAGGGGACAATGTCTCTCATCTCTTCTAAGGACTTTAAGGATGTCATGGAGGGTGCACACTCCCTCCTGCCCTATGTATTTTCCAAGGCCTCATCCCCCAAAGTAGCAGAGTGGGGTCCAAAGTTTCAGTTTATAACTTTAAAAAAATTTCTCTTCAAGTAGAGAGAGATGAGAGAGAGAGAGAGAGAGAGAGAGAGAGAGAGAGAGAGAGAGAACACCAGGGCTTCCAGCCACTGCAAATGAACTCCAGATGCATACACCACCTTGCACATCTGGCTTTTTGTGGGTTCAGGGGAATCAAACTGAGGTCCTTCTGTTTTGCAGGTAACACCTTAACTGCTAAGCCATCTCTTCAACCCTCAGTCTGTAACTTTGAGGAGACATAAATATTCAGTTCAATAACATCAACTGTACTTATTCCTCTCTGATTTAACGACTAGTTTATCTTTTCCCCTAAATTATCTGTATTTATTTTAAAAAACATTTTATTTATTTATGAGAGAGAGAGAGAGAGAGAGAGAGAGAGAGAGAGAGAGAGAACCAGAGCCTCCAACCACTGCAAACGAACTCCAGACACTTGGACATCTGGCTTTCTATGGGCACTGGGGAATTGAACTCGGGTCCTTCTGCTTTGCAGGCAAACACCTTAACTGCTAAGCCATCTCTCCAGCCTTGAGTTCATTTTTTTCTTCATCATTTCATTGATGAAAATTTCTAATAATCTTCACAAATCAAGGTGATAAGCACATGTCTCTTCCTCTTGGGACAAAAATTTCATTCCTAAAGATAAGAGCGGTACCCTAGTGAGTTTTCATGAGATTTTTTAAAAAAAATATTTTATTTATTCATTTTCAAGCAGAGAGATGAGAGAGAGAGAGAGAGAGAGAGAGAGAGAGAGAGAGAGCGCACCAGGGCCACCACCTTGTGGGTCTGGCTTATGTGGGTCCTGGGGAATTGAACCTGGGGCCTTAGGCACTGAAAGCAAGTGCCTTAACCGCTGAGCCATCTCTCCAGCCCTTCATGAGATTTTTAACAAGCTTTTCCAGGAATCTGATCAAATGTGAATACCGACTAGGTTTAAAGACTTTATTTCAAGCCTTGCTAAGATTGGATGCGGGTGTCCTCCTTCAATCTATGAATGCAGCCAAACAAATTAAAAGACTACATTCTATTTGTTTGGTTGACACGTATTTATTGAGCAACTATTATATGCCAAGAACTAAGATAAATCAGGGAAGGAAAACGAGATTGCGACAGGCAAGCTCCCTGCCCTGAGGTTGATCAGTCTTGTGCCTCCTCATGATAAATGCTGTTTGATTTAGTGGTGTCACATTCTTTACGTGGGGCTGGACTTGATTTGATTTTGTTTTGCTTAGGATTTGTGCATCTGGGTTCATTAGTCGAACTACACGGAGTTGCTCTGGGCCCCTCTGAAAGCGAGAGTCTTACAAGTCCTTAGAAAACACAAGGATCAAAGCCCCCACGGTTTCCCGTATTTACTTATGCCCTCTGTTCAATGCATAATAAACCTTTGTGGCGCCTTAAACATTTCTTCTTAAGTATATTCCTGATAATTTATTCACTTGACTGTGAATGCGATATTAAAATGACATCTTCTGGTCAATTAGTTCTGATGTCTAGGTAAAGCAGTTGGTTATTGTTTATATTATATTATATTATTAATTATATTATTTTATATTATATTATACTATACTATACTATACTATATTATATTATACTATACTATACTATATTATATTATACTATACTATACTATATTATACTATACTATACTATATTATATTATATTATATTATACTATACTATACTATATTATACTATACTATATTATATTATACTATACTATATTATATTATACTATACTATACTATACTATATTATACTATACTATATTATATTATACTATACTATACTATATTATACTATA
>PVHP010048956.1:0-12343 GCA_004024765.1 Zapus hudsonius
CGTGTGTGTGTGTGTGTGTGTGTGTGTGTGTGTGTGTGTGTGCGCGCGCACCAGGGTCTTTTGACTCTGCCAATCAATGCCTATCCTGCTGTATGTGGGCAGCTTGGCAATTGAACCTAGGCTAGCAGGCTTTGCAAGCAAATGCCTTTAATAGTTGACCCATCTCTCCAGCCCAGAAGTTTTCTTTAAAGGCTGGATAGCAAGACTGAAATTGACAGGCCCCATGTCTGAAGAGGACACTGATTAAAAGTGTCCATCATCTCCTGCCCTCTGACAGCAGGACCCTCACTGTGCTGGGAAGAGAAGTCCCACCCAGGTCCTTCCATGGGGATCTCCCCCCTCCTCGGTTCTAGCAGTGTGGATTCCCTGAAGGGTGTGCATGGGGGCATTTCCAGGGGCTCTCCTTGAGTGATGGGTGGAGGGGGGAGGGCACTGGAGAGGAACAGTAAATATGTACGAATAATAGGACACTTTCCTGTGGTTTTGATGAAATCTCACGCCTTGTTCGGTGTAAATGATAGCAAGGTGCTTCAATGTGGTTATTACCGAATCTCACCATATAATTTGAGATGTCTTCAGTGGGCGACAGTGGAAAACGGCAGTGCCTGCCAGCATGGAAATGACAAGGAGGAGAGCCGATCATCGAGGGAGCAGCCGGGAGCGGAGAGACAGGGAGAGACCACGCTTCTCGGCTCCTTGTTCACCTCGGAGGGACACAGGGGCAGGGGAAGCCGAAGGGCAGAGGAGAGACGTGAGCATCTCCAAGTTTGTGAATGTGGACGCGGGAGTTTGTTAACAAAACCCATGAAGCGATGTCAGGAGCGCACAAGCCAGAAGAGCAGAGCTCTGGTCCCTGGAACCCTCCAGAAGCGGGACACAAGCAGTGAGCACATCTGAAATCCCAATGTGCCAGGTTCCCTCCAAATCACGTTTCACTAGCTAGGATTGCAAAGCTCGTCCTTCCTTCTTTCCTTCCTTCCTTCCTTCCTTCCTTCCTTCCTTCCTTCCTTCCTTCCTTCCTTTTGTCTCTTTCTTTCTTTTTTCTGTCTCTTTCTTTCTCTTTCTTTTTATCTCTTTGTCTCTTTCTCTCTCTTTCTTTCTCTGTCTCTGTCTCTTTCTCTCTCTTTCTCTCTGTCTCTTTCTCTCTCTTTTCTCTCTCTTTTCTTTCTTTGTCTTTCTCTTTCTTTCTTTCTCTGTCTCTCTCTCAACATTTTCTGGCCTGGCTGCTCTGTGCATGCAGGGATAGAAACATAAGCAGTTTGGCAAAGATATGAGAGATGGGAAGAAGTGTTTAGTGGGGATCCTGGAAAACAGCACTCTGGCACTCACTCAGTTTGCTCTTTCTAAGGAAAAACACTGAGGCTCTTAATACATCCTAATTGTACATTAACTTGGTGGCGGAGCTCGTGGGTGGCCTCCTCCTGGTCTGTATTTTTAGCAATAAGAGCCCTTCCTAAGAGAGGTATGCAGTCAAACATGATCGGGTCATTTAGTTCTGTCCAAAGAGACAGGAGACGCAGGGACAGTGTGGGCCCATCTTCCTTCTCCTTTCTACTCACTGGAATGTAGATCTGATAGCAGGAGCTGGAACAGCCATTCCAGGCTGTGCAAAAAAGAAAACCAGGGAGCTAGAGAGATGGCTGAGTGGTTAAGACGCTTACCTGCAATGCCTGATGACCAGGGTTCAATTCCCCAGTACCCATGTAAAGCCAGATATACAAGGTGGTGCATACATCTGGAGTTCATTTGCAGTGGCTAGAAGTTCTGGTATGCCTATCCTCCCCCTCTCTCCTCTACCTCGGAAATGAATAAATAAAATATTTTTTTAGCCGGGCGTGGTGGCGCACGCCTTTAATCCCAGCACTCGGGAGGCAGAAGTAGGAGGATCGCCATGAGTTCAAGGCCACCCTAAGACTACATAGTGAATTCCAGGCCAGCCTGGCCTAGAATGAGACCCTCCCTCGAAAAACCAAAAAAAAAAAAAATTTTTTTTAAGAAGAAGAAACTGAAGTACTAAGCAGGGCAACCTAGATTTCCAGAAAAATCTGTATTGTGAGAGGAACTTGGTAACTTTTTAATCTCATTATCTTCAGCCTTAGTGATAGAAGCCCAAGTTTTTATCATATTTAATGCCAAGGGGCATAGAATGAGAGCCTAAGTTCCAGCCCGTCAGTCTTCCCTGTCTGCTGAGCCCCAAACACTAAGCCTTCACTGTTTTTTAAAATCTACAAACGATCTGGACCAGTGACCATCAAACCACAGCCTTCAGACCAAATTCAATTCTCCACCTATTTTTGTAAAGAAAGTTTTATTAGCACATAGTCACACCCATTCACTTATATACGAATGCTTCCTCCCAGCAGTGATGGGGTAGAGTGCTTGCAACAGAATCTCACAGGTCTGAGGCCAGGAGAATGCGGCAGACAATGCCACCCATACCAAGCTTAATCTTGCAATAGTGCCAGCTCCTTTTCTTCTCTTTCTTCTCCTCTCCTCTTCCTTTCTTTCCTCACCTTCCTTTCCTGGATTCCTGGGAGTCTGAGAGACATCTACATCATCTGTCCTTCCCTGTGCCCCTGACAGCCAATCAGTACCCTTGTGAGGTCATCCAGACTGGCCAATCCCACAGTTCCCCCCAGCTGACCCCACAGGTACACAAGCAAAGCCCAGCACCCCAGCCCAGCCTGACTTTTATCAGCAGAAGCCCACCTGACCCAAGGTCCACACATGGTCATAATAATCTCTCTAAGAAGCCACATACTGGGCTGTTTGTTACACAGTAAACTTCCATCACACGTGAGCGTGGGGGGTGGGGGCACTTGGTCACCTTTGTCGTCAGACACGAGTGTACCTGTGCTTGTGATGACTGACGTGT
The DNA here is from genome assembly GCA_004024765.1 of Zapus hudsonius. NCBI lineage: Eukaryota > Metazoa > Chordata > Mammalia > Rodentia > Dipodidae > Zapus > Zapus hudsonius. Next base: position 2,876 of record PVHP010048956.1, read on the forward strand.
GTGATTTAATCACTACTCTTCTGGTTTACCCACCACAGTGCAGGCATGCTGCACACCGGAATGATGTGGTTTGGGTGGGAAGACCCTCCAAGCATGACCTGGAGTCCAGCCTCTCGTGTTCAGGCTTCTGCTCATTGTCCAGCTGACAGTGATTTATCCTCAGTCCTCACATTCTTTCATTGTTACTGTGTGCATACGTATGTGCAGATGGTGTGTGTGTGTGTGTGTGTGCACATGTGTGCCTTGGTACATGTGTCCATGTGTGCATGTGCACGAGGAGGCCAGAGGTCACAGAGGTCAATGTCCAATTGACTTCCACCACATATATATATATATATATATATATATATATATATATATATATATATATAGAGAGAGAGAGAGAGAGAGAGAGAGAGAGAGAGGAGTTTGTACTAAACCTAGAACTCACCACTTTGGCTAGACAAGGTTGCCACTGAGCCCCAGAGATCCTCCAGCCTCTGCTTCCCCAGTGCTGGGATTACAGGTGTGCATTGCCACACCTGGCATTTACCTGGGTGCTTGGGAATCCAAACTCAGCTCTTCATGCACAACAAGCCCTTGACCCACGGAGCCATCTCCCCAGTCCCCATCTTCTCATCTTTAAAAGGAGTATCTTATAATACTTGTCAAAAAGTTTAAAAGAAGTGCTAAGAGTGGCCATCAAAGTGACCAGTCAAAGCCCTGACAATGTTAGCTAAGATGGTCCATCAGGTTAGTAGACAGTAGAAGCCAATCCTAGCCCAACTGACCTGTTAACATCCTTGAGATCTGAGAATACTAAAAAAAAAAAAAAAACCCTTTATTTTGTGTATTTTATATTTTATGCGTAATGTACATTTTGTGTATTATTTCAAATAACTTAAATGTTTATAATTATAATTTTATAAATTATTTTAATTTTATAAAATGTTAATGACATTATTAGATTTTAAAGTACAACTTTATAATTTATTTTAACAAATGGCTTTAAAACAACACGTGGAAAAATACAACTGCTCCTAAGAACCCTTATATGTGGGGATCTTGATTTAGATCAAAGGCCTTTTTCTATCTGTTTATAATAAAGTGTTCTTCACTTCATTTCACTTTCATTTATTTATTTGAAAGCAGAAAGAAATAGAGAGAAGAGAGAGAGAATGGGCATGCCAGGGCCTCCAGATACTGCAAACTCCAGATGCATGTACCACTTTGTGCATCTGACTTTACATACTGGGGAATTGAGCCCGGGGCATCAGGCTTTGCAGGCAAGCACCTTAACCACTGAGCCATCTTCCCAGCCCCCTTTTCCTTTCAGAATGTAGGAGCTTAGCCTAAAGGCACATCTGGCCCCATTTCAGACTGCTCACAGCACACACATGTAAAAGCCACCCTCAGGAAAGCGAGAGCAGGCTTATGATCAGAGCCACACTGTCTCCATTTTAGCAGGAGCTCTCTGAACTGGACATGGTTCCTAACTTCCCAGTGACCTCACTTCATGCCTGTCCAACTCCACAATGGAGGGAAAACAATAATACACGCTTGGTAGCAATTGAACTTCCATCTTTTCCCAGGCCTTCTCGAGGTCCCACACTCCCTTGGGATACCGGCCAGCCCCCCATCAGCCCATCACGAAGGGAAAGAGCAGACCCCCTGAAGTGTGCCCTGCTAAGAGCGGATGTGGTAGGTCAGGGGTGGTCAATACTTTCTGGGCTTCTGGGATTTTCAATTTCGGGTGGGTTTCTCAGGACATAACCTCTCATGAGCTGTACATCATCCATCCTTCACTTTGAATTACAAAATGCTACTTAGACACATTAGCCTGATGTGGCGCTGTGGATGCCAGCCCGGGTCATTCACAGACATTATCTGACAAAATTAGTTTCCGGAAAGGTGATGAAGGTGACTCGAACACAAATACAGTCATTATTCCTGGGCATTCGGGATACAATTATAAGTCCGATGTTGCTGTAAACAAATCTCTTAAAGACTGTTCTAAAAAGCAAAATAGATCATATTTTGTGGCAATTGCAAGCAGGCACCTTGTGGAGAAATGAAAGCGACGGTCCTAATGCTGTGTGAAAATGGGCACTTATGGTCGGGGATAATCTATGATGGCATTGTACTCGGGTTCTAATAGTCCGAAACCTCAAAGAGCTGGGATGAAAGCGAGCGCTGTGTTCTGAAAGCCATATTAGATGACTCAAGCCAGCGGCTCCATGAAGACAAAGACGTTCTCAGAGGCGAGGGCTGAAATCTCAGGAGCTGCTTCGTGAAATGTGAGCGGAACACACGCGTAATGGCACCAAACTGATAGCTTATATAACACTGACGTTAAAGGGACATCGGCCACTAGATTAATCAAGTAGACATTGATTGTAAGCAGACTTTTAATTAGCCTGATATGTCTATCGTGGGTGGGAGAGTGGGGGTACACATTCATGGACACACGGGAAAGGCCACGATGGCGCTCCACCTTTTATTTGAGACCAGGTGTCTCACTGAACTTGGAGCTCACCAATTAGGCTAGACTGGAGATCCTCCTGTCTCTGCCTCCCAGGTGGAATTAGACTCGTGCCCCTGTGATGAGCTTTAACACGGGCACTGGGGACTTGAACTCAGATCCTAATGGTTTTGCAACAAGCACTTTATCAACTGAGCCATCTCCTCAGTCCCTTGTCTATATAATTATATGGTATATTTTAGGTTGACCTCAAATGCCTTGGCATCTTTATGTTAATAAAACCCTGGGGGGGAGATAGTTTCCTATTGACCTCAAGTGATCAATAGTTTCATTTTGTAACTGATAGGTAATGGGTGTCTTGTATATTTCCGGAAATGGCTCTCTGATGGTATGCTCCTTGGGAGAAATTTGGAACAGGAAGTTAGACGAAGATGTGACCTCTGGGGAACCAACAGAAAGTTCTGGAGTATAAATGGACCACAAAACTTATCCCCACCCAAGGCAAAGGGCTGGTGGCTCTGTCTCCCCAACCCTCAAGGACTGAGGCCCACGCACAGTGTTTGTGTGTGCGTGTGCTGGGAGGCACAGAGGCTCCCATCAGCTAAGCTCAACCCCTTGGAGAAGGATAGAGGGAATGTTGCAGTCAGCTTTCTCTGTTGCTGCACAGAAAGAACCCAAGCAAAAGTGGCTTGTGGAGGAATAGGTTTATTTGGCTTAAGGACTCGAGGGGAGACTCCATCAAGGCAGGGAAAACGATGGGAGGTCTGAACTCCTCAGACCTCTTCAGAGGAGACAGTAGGTTGACACCCCCCCTCCCGACTTCCATCACACTCTGAGTTCAGCAGCCATCCTCCACCTCCTGGCACCTCTCGTCAGTACAAGATGGCTGACTTAGCCATCATCTTCCACCTCTGACAGTGGCCCTATTCCACCCATGTAACCAAGGGGTGGATTCAGAGCCATGCTGGATGGAACCCAGACCTCATGAAATGAAACAGGGCTATGGACAGCAGCTCCCTGCGGCTGTTACAGAGTGGGGAGGATGTGTGTGGGAAGCACCATGTCTTTAGAGATGAAGGTGGTCTAGAGGGAAGCCAACCTGAATTTGAGGAATGACACATGGCACTCTGTGTATAGGATATGGCTTGTGTCCCCAATTCAGCCAAGTTACCCTGGTGTTTTTCATCAAAGAAGCAAGCAGCCACTTTTTTGTGCCTAAATCTTTCTGAGTTGGGTTCTAGACCCCTGCTACCAGGAATTGTGACAGGTGTCCAACAGTTCTCCTAACCTTCAGAACTGGGGGTTTCCTATGGCCCACAGAATAAGGCAGGACTTAAGCATCCTCCTGACCATACTGATGATGGGTTTAAAGATTGACCAAACATCTCCTCTTGGCAGACTTCAAACTCAAGACCTGATCACCTGTTCCTGTGCCCAGGCAGGAGCTGGCATGTCTACATCTGAGAACCATCTTCTCCTCCAAGTACTTCCTGCACCTCTCAGCAGCTAATGGAAAAACCATCATTTTCTTCCTTATCTAACTGCTCAGATGGCTGCTCAATGATTCCAAATTTACCGAGTAGCAAAAATGAGAAGTGGAGAAGAAATACATCCCCGGGTCCCAGAAGCTTCCAGACACTCAAGACCAAAGTGAGCCTTGCTAACCCAGCTGTGAAAAATCTACCAAGAAGACAGGGAACCTAAACATAAAGCCAAGCAAAATGGAAAGCCACCTCTTGCCCTCCAAGGAAGCTTCCAGAGCAACCCAGTTCAAGCACTTTCTTAGCTTTGACGTGGATCCGTTATTATTCTCTAAAAGAGGAAGGAGAGACACTCACTAGATAAAGAGCCCTTGCTGTTCACCCATGAGGCTCTAAGTTGGAGGCTTCAGCACCCACACAATGAATGGTTTGCTGGACATGGTGGCTCATGTGTGTAATCTGAGTGTGCCTCCAGAAAGATGGGGGCTAGAGACAGGACCCCCCTGGAAGCTCTCAGGCCGGCGGCTATCCTGGGGTACAATGAGGTGACTAACAAGAGAGCCAAGCAAGGCAGGAGAGGACCACACCCACAGGCGTTCTCCAACCTCAAGTGTGTGCGCACACACATACCCCCACGTGCACACACGCACACAAAGATGATTAAAGAATAGAGCAGCTTCCTCGTTTCTTAGCTAAAACACACACACACAATTTATGCATTGCATCTATAATGAAATGTCACTTAAATGAATCTAAGTTAATTAAAATTAAACTCAGCAGATAGAAATTAATAATTGAAAATGAAGAGTTTCCTCCTGTACTTCCCAGCATGGAGTTTTCTGCTCTGCAGAGTGGGGGAGGGGGAGGGTCACAGAAATAATGAACCCTACGAGCCAGGAAGCAACTATAAAAGGAAAAGAATTGCTTTCACACACAACACCAATTTCTTTTAAACCATTAATGTGGGCTTTTGAAAATCAATAACATCTTATATTTAATCCACTTAGACAAAGATAGGTGGGAATACCCACTTTGGGTTCTTAGACGTCTCTCTCCACTGGAATGTTTTCTGAATGCACTAGCAGGTGATTTCTGTTATCACCCCTGTAAACGCAGGGGTGCTTTAAAGCCATTGGGGACACAATGGGAACGCAGTGACACGGGCTAGATCTGTCCATCAAGAACAATGAATAAGTTGGAAGATGGTTGAGTCCATAAAGTGAATGCTCAGCAGGAATGCGGACCAGAGTTCAATCCTCAGTACCCGTAAAACGCCAGGCGTGGGGCTGTGTACCTGTCACCCCAGTGCTGGAGAGGCAGACACGGGAGGATCTCTGGGGCTCACTGATCATCAGTGAGCTGTCAGTTCAGTGAGAGACCTTGTCTCAAAAAATAAAGTGAAACCAGGCGTGGTGATGCACACCTTGGGAGGCAGAGGTAGGAGGGTGGCAGTGAGTTTGAGGCCACCCTGAGACTACATAGTAAATTCCAGGTCAGCCTGGGCTAGAGTGAGACCCTACCTTGAAAAACAAAACAAAAAAAAAGTGAAAAGTGGCCTACACACACACACACACACACACACACACACACACACACACAACTGAGAATGTGCAAAGCCAGGCATGATGGCACATTGATCCCCAAAAGTTCAAGGCAGCCTGGGCTCATCTAGTGAGACCCTATCTCAAGGGAAAAAAATGTGGGTGAAGGGAACAATGTGTGATGCACGCCATATACAATGGGTGCCCAGGAAATAACTATTTATGCGAGAGGAGCTGTGAGATTTGTCAAAGCAACAGGGCACTAGGCTGAAGTCACACTGGGGCATCAGGGCATCAGGACCCCGCTGTCAAAAGGGATCAACAAAGCCAGGCTGGACCAAGACAGCAAAGCCAGCCTCCGCTCTGCTCAGTAGCCTAGGGACCTTCAGGACACCCAGGAAGCCAGCGTGGGAAACTGCATCCTGTAACCTCAGGGAAGAAGACACTTGTACCTCCCAGGCCAAGCTTGGTGAGAAGCTGGGAGGAAGAGTGTCCACCTGTCAGCAAGAAGCAGCAGGTGTGAGAGGGGGAGGCCCTCAGGTACCATCACAGTCCCTTGTGCAGGAACAAAAAGCAATTGTCCTCCCACCAGCTCCCAGGAGAAAAGGAAAAAGAAAGACGTGTTCTCCCACCACCCCAAATCCATTCACCCAACAGAGCTGAGGCCAAACTCGCTGGACTCCACACTTGGCTCATGGGAGCTGCATGTTGGATTTGGAAGTATTAGATGACAGAGAAGAGACAGTCATCCCCTCCCTCCCGTCTTCCAATAGACTCCTGAATAAAGATCTGAAGCTAGTTGACTGTGTGCAGAGGCGTGTGTGCGTGTGCATGCGTGTGCGTGTACACTATGATCATGTGAAAACGGGGAGATATATTTAATGTAGAATTCTAGGCTTCTCCACAGAGGTAAGTAGCAGCGAGTGGGATTTTCCTCCCAGACTTCCTTCCAGGATGGTAAATGCTACTTCAAATGATTTTTTTTTAAAATTCGCAATACTGTTATGATCATCGTCCTCTTTTGATACGCATGGGAAACAGAGGCATGGAAGAGCCAAAGGCCCCCTTAGCAACAGGACTACAGCTGCGGCTCAGGCCCATCCATCATGGTGTGGGGCCCACTGCTGCCTCTGCTGGTCTCACTCCCTCCTGCCTCTGCTTGGGAACATTTGCATTTTAGTATTTCTCCTGCGTGTGCTTCCTGATAAACATGGCTAGTTCTGCAAGAGAACCGGGGTGTCTCCCAAGTTGGGGAGTAGGGGAGCTCCTGCCTGTCTAACTTTGGACCTGGAAGATCAGCGTTGGTACCGGGGTGCAGAGGCTGGGAGAGGTGCAGAGCTGAACCCTGCATTCAGTGCTGAGCAGGGAGCCCCAGGTCCAGCTCCGTCCTTTCTCTCCCTGGCCCCCTCTCCCACCCTGGTCACTGGGATGCCCAGAAAGCCCTCCCCCCACCTCTATAGCTCCCCCCCACGAGGGGGGCTCCCTGCCTGCCCCGCGACCCTCTGTCTGCGGGTCACCATCCTTCCCCCAGCACATCTGGGCGGTATTCATCTAGGACGACGAAATGGCCTCAAGGAGCAGGGGTCGCTGAGACAATGACAGAGTCCTGCTGGGGTCCAGCTGACTTCAAAAAAGCCCGGGGCTTTAAGGACTCAGCACAGCTGGCTGTCCCTGCCTGCCTCCCTCCCTTGGGCCTCACACCGCCCCTAGCTTAGCTATCCGAACCCCCACCCAGCATTGAACTAGGGGGGGGGGCTCCACTCCGCAGCAGACCCCATGGCCAGCAGGACCAGGGTCCAGAGCCTTTGGCCAGAGAAACCAGGGTCCAGAGCCACTGGGTCCAGCAAGACCAGGGTCCAGAGCCTCTGGCCAGCAGCACCAGGGTCCAGATCCTCTGGATCCAGCAGCACCAGGGTCCAGAGCCATTGGATCCAGCAGAACCAGGGTCCAGAGCCACTGGATCCAGCAGAACCAGGGTCCAGATCCACTGGGTCCAGCAGCACCAGGGTCCAGAGCCACTGGATCCAGCAGCACCAGGGTCCAGAGCCATTGGATCCAGCAGAACCAGGGTCCAGAGACACTGGATCCAGCAGCACCAGGGTCCAGAGCGGCTGGATCCAGCAGCACCAGGGTCCAGAGCCACTGGATCCAGCAGAACCAGGGTCCAGAGCCACTGGACCCAGCAGCACCAGGGTCCAGAGCCGCTGGGTCCAGCAGCACCAGGGTCCAGAGCCGCTGGATCCAGCAGCACCAGGGTCCAGAGCCGCTGGGTCCAGCTGTGCAGCCGCCCGCCGTCCCCGCGGGCGCCGCTAGGCGGCGCGCTTGAAGCTTGGAAGAGAATTTTGCAGCAAATACAAAGTCATGCTGGGTTTTTTTGTGTGTTTTTTTTCTTCTTTCGCAGAGCTTGTTTTTTAACCCCCACCAGAGGTTAAAATAGTTTCATAAAAAGTTTTGGTAAATTCATGGGTAACTTTTTGAGGTTATGTGAGGTTGTCAAAAAAATAAAAAGAAAGGAAAAGAGAAAAACAGTATTATTATTTTTTTCTGTTGTTCCCTCTTCTCTGGGCTCAAGTAAGACCCAGAGTCACGAAGACGGAAAGGCGGATGGGAGGGGGGCGCATTGTGTTTTTCCAGAACAGTCCAGGCTCAGCCTTGGCTCTGCCTCCCACCCCAGGCCTGTGGGTGGGGCTGGGGGGTCCTGGGCCAGGTCCAGGGGGGTTGGGGACACTTTGCAGCCTTCTCGATTTTTCCATGGCTTGCAACCCGCAGAGCCTGTCCTGGGGAGGGAAGGGGGGCTGAGGCTGTTTCCCCCCTGGCAGGAGGAGGAAAGCAAAGCCCAAGGCACACCCCCCCCCAGTAGGGGTTTAGAAGAAAAGGAACTTTATCAGATTGATTTTTAAAAGGAGGAAAGAAAAGGCGACGCGAGGCAGCGGGAAAACAAGGCAGTTAAGGGAGGGGGCGTCATGCATTAACCATGATTCAGACGCCGAACGTCGCCGGGTTCATTTTGCAATCTGCCTTTAGCTCGGGGAGAAAAATAAGGAAATTATAGAAAGTTGAGAACAAACATCTCTGAGAGTGCTTTGCACCCGGGGGTGCTTAATGAACATTTAATGATTTCAAATGTTCCTACTCAGAAATGGCTTCTGTCCTCTCCCGGCAGGCCAGGTGCCTGGGGCAGCCGTGGACACTAATGTGGACCCTGCGACTGAAATGACCTGTTGTCACGAGTCTGCAAGCAGAACAGAAAAACCAGCATTTTGAGTTTTAGCAAAGAGGGGGGACCTGAACCTGAACTGGCTTCTATGTGGTCTCCCCACTCCACGTGTGAACTCAGCCACGAAGATGGGGTGCGGGTGCCTCTGACATCCACCTTGGGACCCCCGGGACCCTAGTAAAAAAATCAGATGAGAACAAGCATTTGGAGGGGAAAAAATCCAAATGAGGAAGCAAGAAGCATGCTTCTTGTTGGGGCCATTTCTCCAGCACCCAAGGGTGGGGATGAGATCAGAGGGGAGGGGGCATCTGTCTGGAGGTGGATAGGGGCCCCAAGCAGAGCACCGGCTTCCTGAGCACAACCCAAGCCTTCCGGAATTTTCCTAGACCCCAGCCAGCTCCCTCATGGAACAGAATGAAAGCCCACAGTTTCTGACTCACTCCTTGGGCCTGAAGACATGTTCCCCAAACCTGGGGTGGGAACTCCGTGAGCCCCCTATGGTCAGTTACCATCACTCATCCAACTTTTGGACCCTGGTTTAGGTGCACCTCTCCACAACCCCAGGGCACAGGTGAGTCAAGATTCCTAGACAGGCTTCCTGGAGTTCTCCAAGGTCAGGTTGAAGGAATCATAGAACTACACGCCCATTCTACAGATGAAGACCTGAGGCAAGAGAGACATCTCTTGCCCAAGAAAGAGGCACAAGTTAACAAGCAAAATCCTCCATCTTGCACAGTCACACTGCTGTCCTCAAAGGAGGCTGGGGGA
>PVHP010048957.1:0-12335 GCA_004024765.1 Zapus hudsonius
TTAAGTCTGGGATAGGGTTGCAAGACCCCACTCTATGCCTATATAAAGGAGAAGAAATTCTCTTTGGCTCCTGCCTGTTTGCTGTTCTCTGTGTGTGGTGTAGGTGATGAGCTTTTCTCTCTGCTTGGACCTGTGAAATAGGGCCAGCCTCTTTCGCTGTTACAGAACTTCCCCTCAATCTGTAGTTTCAATAAATACTCTCCTCCCCCAAATTGTGCCTGATTTGAAGACTCATCCCAGTGGTGTGTGGCTGACTATGACACTATTATTAATTATTGTTCCTGATTCCATCAGCCAAACGTATTTATCTGTTTTCTGATTCTATAATGAAATGTCTAAGTTTCGATGCTCTATAAGGAAAAAAGTTTAACTTGGCTCACAGTTCCGGAAGTCCAAAGGCATTGTGCCTGCATTGACTGTGCTCTGTGAGGACCCTATTATGACCAATGACATACAATAGCAAGAGTGAGGTGAGGTCTCACAAGGTGAGGCAAAAGCCAGAGAGAGATGAGGATCCCAAGGCTACAACACTAGTCCATTTTGATGACTTCTCACCAGACCCCTACCTCTTAAAGACCCTATGATTTCTTGACATTGAAACCCAGGGAGGCACACTCAAACCATGTGCAAATCATACTATTATCTGGTTGTGCAAAGCAAAACTTCCTTCTGTTGGAGTAATCACACAACCTTAGGTTCCCAGGCACATTGCTTTAAATTTTTAAGCAATTGACTTCTCACATATTGTTGGGAACCTAGCATCTTTACCAATAGCTACATTGATTCCTATTGGGTTTTGTTGCCGCAGAGACTGTCATCTTTGTTCTCACCACTTCTAACGTGCAATTCTTGCCCTATTGAATTCTCAGGTTCTCAGCTTTTCACTTCCTATCTGTCAGGCCATTTTTCTGCACTATTTCACTCCGCTTTTCACTGTCCAAACTCTTTATTACAATAACAGAGTTTCCTGAAGGACTTGGGGACCTAAAGGAGAGTTATATAAGCACACAGTGAATTTGATGCCATCTAACATTCACTGTCAGACAGCTTGCTCTTAAAGGTCACTTCATCTTTCCCTTGTAGTTAGTCTTCATGACATATGCATTAGATTTTGCTTTCAACTGATTGCCATGTTATTGGATTCTCCTATTTTCCTTCAATTATTTTCCCCCATTTCCAGTTTTTTTATTCCCAACAATGGCAGAACAAAGGGCAAGCACTATAACTCTTGCTCATTTTTCCTATAAACTAGTTTATCTGTGTTTTTGAGGAGAATAAGACTACCAAGAGTGACCCACTTTGAAGATCTTATCTCTATTACTAAATGCCCCTTTGGGTGGGGTCTACAGTAAACTCTTAATGCCTTTATAAAGAGTGAGAAATACTGAAAATATTACAGAAGACATAGTGACAATATGTCTGGGGATTGCTTGACAATAATCTGGGAGAGAGGAGAAGCTAGAAATAGAAATGAAACAACACAGACCATTGGTTGCTGTGTCAATATTGACCGTGAGTATTGAAGCTGGATGAGTGTTAAGGCAATTAATTATATTTCATTTTCCTTTCTATATGTTCAAAATACTATATAGTAGTAAGCTATTTTTTCTTTTACATATATTATATAATTTGTTAATATAGATTATAGGTAACAACTGCATAATTCATAGATATCTTTACTTTTAGCTAGTCTAAGAGGTAAGTTGACTAAAACTTAAAGTAAATATTGGATGAAAGGCAAACTTAAGGGCACGCTGGAGATATTTTAAGAAGAAATGCAATGATAACAAATGCATTGGGTATTTTCTAGAGACAAAGTAAATATAATATAGAGAAATTATACCAAAACTCAGTGGCCCCTAAACACCAAACATTCATTATCCCCAAATCAAGGGTCAAAACTCTTCAGCATAGATGAGGTGAGTTTCTCTGGGTTGGGATTTTTCATGAGGCTCAATGAAGCTGTTGGCTGGGCTCAGATCATCTCAGGACTTGGCAGGAGGAACACCTGCTTCCAAACGCATCCGTGTGGTTCTTGGCAGGTCTCACATCCTCAGTGGCTGTTGGCCAGAGAAATCAGCTCCTTGCCCACATGAGTCTCTCCATAAGGGACTCCTGAGGTTTGCCTAGGAGTTACTGAGAGAGCAGACTCAAGGTAGAAGCCATAATCTATTTGTAACTTAATCTCAGGTGATTGACATGTTTCTTCTATGTGCTATTTGTTAGCTGTGACTCAGTAAATCCAATGCACAAAGGAATTGATTGCATAAATTTGAGACTCCCAGGAAGAGGGGTTCATTGAGATTATACTTAAGGTTGTCTACCACAAGTAGCTCTTTGGGCCCCAATTCCCTCTCACATTCCAAGTATATTCTCCTGCCAAAGTTCCTTTCTCTTTTTTTTCCAGACATTTTTCTTTATTTATAGGGGCAGGGAGAGAAGGAGAATGGGCATGCCAGGGCCTCCAGCTGCTGCAAACAAATTCCAGATGCATGCACCACCCTGTACATCTGGCTTTAGTGAGTACTGGGGAATTGAACTCAGGTGGTTAGGCTTTCCAGGCAAGTACCTTAACTGCTGAACCATCTCTCCAGCCCCCAAAGTCCCCTTCTATCTTAGATCAAGCTCCAAAACCAGAATCTCATCATCTATATCCTGTATAACTGAGGTGTCCAGGTGCAGTGCCTTGTATTCTGGTCCTTGGATGCAACTTCTTTCAGTACCTGGACCTGGAAAACTCTGGGTCCAGGCTATCTGCTTCTTAAATGTCCTTATATAATGGTGGGACAAAGGGTAAGCACTATACATACTTCTGGCCAGAAAGGGAAGAGGGTATTCAAGGAGCATTTGGTCCATAGTAATTCTAATATCTTGGTCGACAAATATTGAAGATCCTTGACTAGGTCTCAAGGCCTAGCAATTTTTTTCTCCCTGATTTTAAGCTCTTGCTTCCAGATTTTATTTGTTGCCAGAATTTTCTTATAATTCTAAAGGCCAATGGTATAAAGCCAAGGGGTCAGCAGGGGGGGCATTCTTTCTAGCTTACAGATGGACACCTTCTTGATCTATCTTCAATGGCCTTTCTTCTGGGTGAGGAGATGAGGCCAAAGGAGAGATGTCTACTGTCTCTTCCTCCTTATATGAAGGTACATGTATTTATGACCCCATTTAATCTTAGTTAATTCTGAGATCCTGGCTCCAAGTGCATTCACATGAAAGCTTAGGTACAAGCCATACCCAGGCTTTTGGTCCTTTCTACTGAACTTCCCTTCCTTTCTCATGTCTCAGATGAGCAGCTCCAGCAGTCTGCTTGCTGACATTTGGGGGTCGATGCTCACTAGTTTGTGTAAGGTTGTCTTTGCATCTAATACCAGAATTTAGTGCACATAAAGCTGGAGGAAGCCACAAACACAAACAATAGTGAGACTCAAATCAGTTCTAAGATGATTACCTTGGTAGCATGATAGGCATCCTCAGGCAAGGACCCTTCACCATAAAGCACAACAAATACAAGCTAGCAACCCAGGAGTTTTCAAAGCTGAAGACAGAGCCAGGAGCGTTGGTCCAACGCCTACAAGATGGATTCACAAATCTGCTACCTACCAAATAGCTGCCCTTCATTTAGCCTTCCAAATCTCACTCAAGGATCTCTTTTGGGGCTTAGCCTAACCACACGTACAACCATAGGCCTGTTCAGAAAAGATGATTCTAGAAAATATCATTCAGCGTAGATAAGTTGACACATTATAAGCAAGCGCCTTTAACTGCTGAGTCATCTCCCCAGCTCAAGTTGACACGTTAAGAAACCTCCATAGGAAAAATTAGACAAGAACGACTAAAACAATGAAGAGCTTAACAGAAGAGAGCTTCTATTGTAACACATGCATTGAACTACAGAATAATAAGTTAAATATAATTTGCACTGAAACCTGATGAGAAACTAGTATGGGAATTGTACTCAGTTCTTTAGGAAGGAATTCTGAGTGAGTCAGGCTTCCATTGTGTTAGAAAATCAGGCACACATATATACGTCAGAAGATCTTGCTTTGGGTTATTTGAGGGAGCCAGCAGACCCAGAAATATGGGTTATAATTCTTTATAGTTAAAATGTTTCCTTGGGCAGGGATTTGCGATGAAAGATTAAAGTACACAAAGTGCTCTAAATTGAACTGATACGGTATCGTTTTATAGCACATTGTCAAGTGAAAAAAGAAGATGCAAAAGCCCGTCTATAGTCTGATATTTCTGGTGTGAAAAGGATTTGAGAAAATACAGAAGTGCTTAAATGTGTACAAAAGAAATGGATCAATGGAAATTAAAATAGAAATTAATGACTCTGGCTACCTTTCAAAGGGGTAGTAGGGATGACTGGCAATGGCCCTTCTCTGAGTCATTCCCCTATAAAAATTATTTATCATTTATTTACAAGGAGAGAGAGAGAGAGAGAATAGGCACCCCATGGCATCTGGCCACTGCAAATGGACCCCAGATACCTGTGCTACTTTGTGCATCTGGCTTATGTAGGTACTGAGGAACTGAACCTAGGCCATCAGGGTTTGCAAGAAAGCACCTTTAACTGCTGAGCAATCTCTCCAGCCCTTCTTATAAAAATAGCTTCAAGCCAGGAAGAATTGTGCATGCCTGCAATCCCAGCACTTGGTAGGTGGAGGTGAGAGGATCAGTAGTTCAAGATTAGCCTTAGCTACTCAATGTATTTGAGGCCAGCCTAGGCTACACGAGGACCTGTCTCAACAAAAATCTATATGCATATACATATATATGTACTTTATATATGTATATACATATAACTTTTATAACCATGACATTTTAGTTATGCAAAAATAAATAATTAAGCTCAACCAGGAAGTCTTGGTTGTGGCAAGACTCAAAATGGAATTATAATAATAGCAGAGGACTGTAGTTCTATTCCCAGTGAATAACATGGCCACAGTGAACAGATGGGGAATCAGATCCAACTTGAGTCACACTGGAATGCACTAGCTTGGATTATATGCTGTGAGGCTAAGGGCAAAAAGAAGAACACAAACATTGTACTGTAGTTAGCAAATTTGCTTTTCAAGGTAGTATGCATCCTCAGTTCTGAAACTACCTTCATGTGTATTTTAGGCTTAAGCAAATGAACAAATATAATTTGGATAATGTGAACCAAGTTTCTCACTGACCAGGAAAGAAATTACAAATAAAGAAAGTAAGAAAGATAGAATGAATAGTAAATATACTAAAACTATTAAAGAGGACTGAGAGGTAAGTCTATGATACGTGCAGACTAGTGTACACAGGTAGATGTGTGTTGTGTACATGCATTTGCATACATTTACCTCATCACTCTATAATCCCAGAAAGCACAGAAGCAATGGTCACTGAGTGCACATGGTACCTGAATCCTACTCTCTTAATGCAATTCTCCAAGAAAAATAAACCAAGACTCTTTAAGATATGGGCGATGGCTAGATTGGGGGAAGGAGTACCAGAGGATCCTAGGGGATGTATTGTGGAGCCAGAAAGCAGGGGATTATTCAAAAACTGAAGGGGTCATGTAAGAGGACACAGAAAACCGCCTGAAAAAACATTTTGCTGGACATGTATTGAAAATTTTCAAAAACAAAATTACAACAATAATAATGAACAATAATCCACAGAATTAAATAAGTATTGAGTCCATTTGCAAAATAAATAAATGAGTAAAGGAAAACCTCTTTTTTTGTATTTATGGCATTTTCAAGTAAAATTTGTTTTTCTTGATTCCTCTGCCTCCTCCTCTTCTTCTCCCTAATTTGTCCCCTGCCCCACACTGTGGCTATCTTTCTTTTGATTATATATCACAAGTATCCTTTTCTCTCTCTCCCCTCCTCTTTTTCTATTCATTTCTTGTTATAGATCTATGTTTATAGTTTTGTCTCCACATTTGTTCCCATCCATATATACATATAGATATTCCAAGCTAAGACCTGCATGTCAGAGAGAACATGTGATTTGGGTCTTTCTGAATTTGAGTCCCTTCACTTATTATAATTTTTATAGATTCATCCTCTTCCCTATAAATTTCATAATTTCATTTTTCCATATCACTGCATGGAACTCCACTGAGTATTATGTACCACATTTTCATGATCCACATTTTCATGATCCACTCATCTGTCAATGGGCACCTTGGCTGGTTCCAATTCTTATCTATTGTAAACGGAGTCACAATAAACATGATGTGCAGTTCTCTTCAATGAAGTGTGGGGTTCTTAGGGTCTATGTCCAGGAGTAGTATGACTGGATCATATGAGGGGTCTACTTCGAATTTTTTGAGAAATCTTTCTAATTAATAAATGTAGAGTGTATAATGGATTTTTTAAATTGACATTTTGTAAACATCATAATAATATTTTATTCTGACAAGAATCCTCAATGGATGAGAATCAACAATGGTGGCAAAAGCAGGGGTGGGTGCTGAGAGAGTCCCAAAGTATCTCAAGATGCATATTAATTACAAAAGAGAAAACAGCAATTTCATATTAAGGAAAATGGCCCCTTACCCAAATGGTCAGATTTAGCATCACAGTAACAGACATCCAGGCACCATGGACCACTCTTACCATGCACTGAACTGGGCTTGGATTCTGCAAGTTAAGGAAGAAATGATTATTTTGGCTCTGTTTGAAAAGGTAACAGTCCGTGTGGATTGGGAAGGAGTGGTCACAGAGCAGCTGGTAGTTTTGTCCATAGGAGCCTGCTTGATATCAGCTCAACAGATCAGGAGTCAGAAATTGGACACAAAACTAAAGGTCTGTCTGTCACCCAGTAATCCACTTTCTTCAGGCAGGCTTCACCTTCCATAAGCTTCATAACTTCCTAAAATAGTGCCATGAGCTTAGGACTAACTATCCAAATACATGAGCCTATGGAGAACATTTTATATTCAAATCATAGCAGTATCACATTTTTTATGTTTTTGTCCAAAAGCCACAGCTGATTTAATCATATGAACCATCAGAGAAACCCAAATTGGAAAACATTCTATACTCAATTCTGTTCAGTCTTAGTGATAATGAAAGTCCGTCCTCGATTTAAAGAGATATGTTAACTGAAACAATGTGGGGTCATGGTTTGGATTTTAGACCAGATAATGTTTATTATGGGAAAACTGGTGAGCTTGAAAAAAAATAGAGATAACTTAAAGTATAGTAATTTGGGGAAGTTTAATGAAAGATATAATGCGATATTATTTTATAACATTCTCTTGCTGTGATAGTATTCAAAAGAAAAGCATTTTGAAAAGCTTAATTTGTCAAAGAGTAGTTATAACAAGATTTTTTGAGAATGCATGCAAGAAAGTAGACTGTAGTAGAGGAATTATCTAAAGATCAAACTGATAAATATATAATATTGCATATTCAATCTGTGAGAATAACTCAGAAAAAGTCTTATCTCTGTAGGTTTGAATACTGGAACACTCATATGTCAGCAGAATGATAATACCACAGTATTATATAAAATGAGACAAATTTTTAAAAGGAATGAACAGATTTGGTAACAAGGGACACAGCTCCAGGTTTAGATCAGGTATGATGAGAGGACTTGTACAAAGTGTTGTTGGGGGACCGGCAGAGAAAGAGCTCTTCAAATTCAATCGTCTAAGGCATATGGGAACAGGAATATATATAGGTTTTTGTCAATATCCAGGATACATTTGTCTTCCAATTTGGTGAGGCTGCAAACACTGAGGCATTTCTAAATAGTGCACATTCAAAAGTAAAGGACTCAAAGCAACATGTTCTGTTCAGTTTGATAATGAATCAGGAGAGCATGGTATATTCATTCCTGGAACAGAATTATTGGAAAATGAGATTTAAAAAGATAAGCAAGCCTACTGGAGTAGTACACTATTATAACAAAATATCTGATACAGAGTACTTTATGAAGAATAGTTGATTTAGCTCACAACTTCACAAGAGAGAAGTCCAAGGTAAGATGATCTCATTGGTTTGGCCTCCAGTGAGGGCTCTCTTGGCTGAGTCATTGTGGTAGAGAATTAGGAAGGGAAATGGTTGTTTGCAGTTGACATTAAACATGTGGATGGGGTAAATTTGATAACAACTTATTCTCAAGAAAACTTAATCTTTAAGACCAAAATTAGTCCCTTTCAAATATGGTACCTTAAACGACATAATTATTTCAAAATAATAATTTTTAAATTTCCATTACCTTGCTTACTTCTATCACACTAAGAATGAGGCATCCAGGACATGAACTTTTGGAGAACAAACCACATGTATACCATAGAAAATGGTCAAGAGGATGGCTTTTGACATTGGATTGTAGCTCTGTTCCTTTCCCACAATTTGAGCTTTGGAATGATAATAATTCCTTCGGGCATTTGAGTTTGACATTGTAACCTCCCTCATGCCATTATTGTGAAGTAAAAGAGCAGTGTATGCAAAGATCATGATACAGAAGTAGCACTCAAGAAGCAATGACTGTTTTAATCATGGTTGGGCTGATATGATGTTTGGACAACATCTGGATAGAATTGTAGTTTGGGTTGAGTTGCTCCATAAAGTCATGTGTAGCAAAATAGATTTCTTTTTAAAAGCTGACATAGCCATGACATTTTGTTAACATATAATAGACTTATAGAAAACCTACATATCTTGATTATCTTTGGCTGAATATAAAAAATTAATTTGGGTCTAGGAGTTGACCTAGCGTGCTTATTTTATAGTTCAATAAATGAAGCTAGTTTAGTTATAGTAAAATTTCTTAATAGTGCCACCATTGGTATTTTGGGTCAGATCATTCACAATCACGGTCCTCTGAAGGGTGGGTGAGTGAGGAAAGTCAGCAAGAGTAAACCTCTGGTGACTGAGGGGCCCATAAGACAAAGGTGTCAGATTGCTGTTTAAGCACATGACCTGGAATTTAAACATGTAGCATTATTTTCTGTATTCAGAATATATCTTAGGATTCTGAGCTTTCATTTGTTCCTATACATCAACATAACCATAATTTATTACAGGTAAACAGTAAAGGTATGATAATTTCTCAGATTATTCTACTTTGTCATTAGATGATGGACAAAGTTTCTCTTTGGCTTACCCTTCTTTCCTCCTCCCTGGGTTTGCATTTTGGGGAAGAATGGAACAAGGTGATAAGGAAGTGAAAGCCTATAAGCTTATTGGTTTTGATGTTATTTAATCCTATGCTGACATGATTTGAGCCTTAGGTAATCTCATTTGACTTTTAAAGCACATCTTCATTTTTTAAAGTCTGCCAAAATGCATAATCTCAGAGTTTGGAATCAACCTCCATCCTCGGCTTATTGATTTAGAAGCTTCCCATGTTACTACAGCTTCTGGCTATCACTTGGTCTCTTCCTTGGCAAAATCTCTAGGCTTCTTTTGCATTTCCTTTTTATGTTCCATATCCTTCTCATTTCTGAAATTCTAAAAATCAACAATTCTCAAAGGTCCTCACTGTGTCTGCACCACCCTCTCTTTGTTATCTCTGGCAAATTACCTGCTTTCTTTGCCCAAAGGACATTGGCTCATCTGCTACCTTCTGCAGTTCAAACTGGACCAGTGAGGAACTTACCCATAATTCTATAGTCTCTTTTGTCCTGATACCAACAGGGATTTCTTTATGTAAGTCACTCTCCTGTTAACTTGTACCTAGAATGTGAGAAATATATTTCTTTTCATATCAGAAGTGAAAAGTGACATGATAATTTCATTGCATCCTCCCCTGCTTTCAGGTGTGGGATCAATGTGGGGAGGTTCAGGCTTAGCATCCAGAGAAAGAGTCTGTATTACTTATCTCCCAGATTTTATCTCCTGCTGTCCCGGCACATACAACCTTTGTGGTCTGGAGGCAGGGGTAGGCAGGGGATATATTTCACCAGATTGCTTTCCTAAAAATCCCAATGACTACAGATAATAAAAGCATCAATGCATTTGAATATAGATATTAAGAAATGGGACTCATTGCTTTCCAGATCACTCAGAGAAACTGGTCCCACGCAAGTGAGAATCCTCCTTCTCAAGATGAGCCATGGATGGTTACAGGTTACTTATCTCCAATGATGTCCCTAACAAGTCAATATCATTCATTTCTAATGGAGCTTCCAATGACCATCCTTTCACTCTTTGACCAATGGTAGCCTGTGGGTGCCCTACAAAGGACTCCTCTGACCGAAACTCCAGCAGTGCTGGAAGGATCAAGTTTTGACTTCCTTCACACACTCCTCTCTGCTGTCTCCTGGGGGCTCCATACCTTCAATGTAAAGGTGGGCTCTTCTGACATCTCTCCTAAGCATGTTTCTTTTTCTAACTACCTAGGACTTAATTCTTTCTGTTTTTGCATTATTAAGTAATTTCTTCATAATTATTGGCTATATTTTCCTATAAGAACAATATGTCACTTGTCTGGCATATGATCATGAAAGATGATCACTCTATATTCTGTGACAAGTCTAGTAGCATGGTGCTGATACTTAGTAGATGCTGAATGCTGGTTCCCTGTGTGATATTCTCAGTTAGTATAAAAAGAAATACATAAAGCCCCAATACGATTGTAAATTATTTTTTGTTTCAACCAGAGTTTAGAGACATAAAAGGAGTCTAAGTAATAAAAAATGAATAATGTGTTTCTTATTTATAAATTACCATACAGTCCCTTTTTTTGAAGTTTAGGAAGATTTTATTATAGAGTTTATAGAAATAGAACTTAAGAGAAGGATAGATGGCAGAGCACTTTATCAGGTTTTTAGGAAAGGGGGTACCCCTTTAGGGAAAGATAGATGGGGAAATACCAGATTTTCTCTCTCTCTCTCTCTCTTTTTTTTGCGGTGCTGAGGACCGAACCCAGGTCCTTGTGCTTGCTAGGCAAGCACTCATCTACTGAGCTAAATCCCCAACCCCCAGATTTTCTCTTACAGGCTCTTAAGGAAATGATGATCTTAGATATGGCAAGTATCAAAGTGGCCAATAAACAGGCTAGATTTCTTTTGTGGGTTTACGTTGTTCTTTCCTGGCACATTGTACCCTTCCAAGTTAGGGATCTTTACTAACATTAAACATGTAAGTATAAAACTTTGGTTAAAAATCAAAGAAAGATGTGTACAAAAATTAGAGGAGTAAATTCATTTATTATTAACTTCATCCATAAAAGTGACGTAAACCAACCAAGTATTCTTTAGGTAAAACAGAAGAAGATCATGTTTCCTAGCACATAAAGAGTTTTGTAATTTTGTTATTTTATCTAAGCAACATGACCTTAATTTTTATTAATATTCATTTATTAAATTAAATAACCACTTACTACTTGCTAGGTTTGCGATCCCAGTGACATCTTCCATTAAGAAATCTTACGCATTTTATTTTTGTTGGGATTTAATTTTCCATACGAACAGGTACATTACATGAAGTAAGAATATTTCTGAGGTAACCTTGGTGCTTCTTTAAATGGCTCCACTTTTGTAAACACATTCAAAGATCTTATACATAACAGACCTGAAGAATAGTATCAGTAAACTCCTGAAGGTGACAAATTCCTTCAGCAAAGTGGCAGGATACAAAATTAACACACAAATATCAGTGACCTTCCTGTATGCAAATGACATGCATACAGAAAAAGCAATCAGCGAATCAGTCCCATTTTCAATAGCCACACATAAAATCAAATACCTTGGAATAACACTAACCAAGGAGGCGAAAGACTTGTATAATGAAAACATAAAAATGCTCAAGTTGGAAATTGAGGATGACGTGAAAAGATGGAAAGATCTCCCTTAATATCGTGAAAATGGCAATACTTCCAAAAGCTATATACACATTCAATGCAATACCAATAAAAATACTAGCTTCATTCTTTGCAGACATAGAAAAAATAATCCTCAAATTTATTTGGAATGGCAAAAGTCCTCGGATATCCAAAGCTATCCTTAGTAAAAGAAGCACGTCTGGCAGAATCACCATGCCTGACTAAAGATATACTATAAAGCCATCATAAAAGAAACAGCATGGTACTGGCACAAAAATAGACAGGTAGACCAATGGAACAGAATTGAAGACCCTGCCCTAAGCTCCAGCAACTATAGTTATTTCATATTCAACAAAGATGCCAACAATGTTAACTGGCATAAAGATAGCATCTTTAACAAATGGTGCTGGACAAATTGGATAAATACTTGCAAGAAAATTAAACTAGACACTCTCACCATGTAGAGAAATTAACTCCCAATGGATCAAAGACCTCAAGGTAAGACCTGAAACTCTGAAAACCCTGGAAGAAAAAATTGGGGGAACTCTCTGTGAGATAGGAATAGGGAA
>PVHP010048958.1:0-12412 GCA_004024765.1 Zapus hudsonius
CTCAGTTCCCTGAGTCGTGGTGGATGCACTATGTGAACATCTGACAGGGAGGCTACTAAAAATAGAAACAATAAAATATTTTTAAAAAGAGAATGAATCCTCAAGACAGAAGAAGGGCTACCTGGACAGAGGCAGGTATAGAGCAGGCTGAGGTAGGGGAGGAAGGGGAAAAGAGGGTAATAGGAAGAGAATACAATCTGATTACTATAAGTTTATGTATTAAAATTTTTAATAAGGAAAGTTTTTTTTAACAAAAAGAATAGCCAAAAAAAATGTGTCAGAGGGGCTGGATAGCGCAGTTAGTAGAGTTCTTGCCTCGAATGCAAGAAGCTCTGAGTTCCATCCCTCGCCCCCCCTCCGCCCCCCATAAACTGGATATGGTGGTGCGTGTCTATAATCCCAGCACTTGAGAGGTATAGAAGGAGGACCAGAAGTGCAAGGTCATACTCATTTGCCTAGTGAGTTTGAAGCCAGCCTAGGATACATGGGACCTTGTCTCGACAAAAGGGAGAGGGCAGAATGAAAAAGGGGGGGGGGGGAGAGAAAGAAGAAAGAAGGAAATAAAGAAAGAAAAAGAAAGGGAAGGGAAGGGGAGGGAAAGAAGGTATCAGTTCTCATCCCCCATCTTGGTTTCATTGCTTATTCCTCTGCCCAGACTAAAGCACACTCATATTTTCCTGTTTTCCTCTCCAGTCTTTCCTGGATTCTTTGTTTTCCACCATCCAGAGAAAGCCCTGTCAGCACTCTGCTTTGCTGACCCAGGATGTCTATCTGCTGGTGACAAAGAGATGAAAAACAAAATCTCTTTTTGGCCACTTTCCTTCCTACTGCAATTTCCAGGAATATATCACGGCCAATGGGGTGACTTTCCATGACTATATTGGTGGCCTGAGAGTAGCTTTGCTCTTCTCATCATTGTTCGGGAGTTAGCCACCATCCTCACACTAACTCAGGATGCAGAGTGGAGTGTTCTGAGACCAGTTCATGCTCAGGGACATCCATGCAGAGGAAGTAAATGAATAGAGGACCAGGGCTGGCCCTGGGTCACTTGGAGGAGTACCCGAGCTGGGGGACGATGACATCCCAGAACTCAACACATACTGTCTTCCCTTGTCCAGAAATGGCACTATGCATTGATGCTATGTGTCCTTATGGGAAATTCTTTGGACCAGAAATGTTTCAGAGTTGGGAATTTTTCAGATTTTGGAAGAGATATATAGATACTGATATATCTTGGGGGGTAAGACTGAAATTTAAACATAAAATTCATTTTGGAGGCACGTGTGGTGGCTCACATATGGAATCCCAGTCACTAGGAGGTAGAGGAGTGAATGGCTCAGATACATAGCAAAGAAAGCCTGGGCTATGTGAACCTTTGACTAAAAAAAAAAAAAAAAACAATAAAATAAAATAAGAGCTCAAACAACAAAGAGAAGGAAATCCATTTTTTTTTCATATCAAGCACATAGCCTGAAGGTAATTTTATGTAATATATTTAGCTTGCCTGTGTTTTTATTGCAACCTCTCCCACAAGGTCAAGTTCAGAATTTTCTACTTTAGGTGCTATGTGGATGCTCAGAAACATGGATTTTGGATCATTTCAAATTAAGGATGTGGAATCTATTTATTTATTTATTTATTTATTTATTTATTTATTTATTTATTTATTTATTTATTTATTTGAGAGAGATTCAGAGAGAGAGAGAGAGAGAGAGAGAAAGAGGCAGACAGTGAGAGAATGGATGCGCCAAGGACCTCCAGCCACTGCAAACGAACTCCAGACAAGGGCGCCAGCTTGTGCATCTGGCTTTACGTGGGCACTGGGGAATTGAACTCGGGTCCTTCTGCTTTGCAGCATACACCTTAACCCCTAAGCCATCTCTTGGATGTGGAATCTATAGTAAGTGCTGAACTAGAGAAGGAAGAGAGTGAGGCCCAGGGAAGTGGTGTGATGGTCAAGATCACCCAGCACTTGGGAGCAGAGCTGAGCTGTGAACCAGCGTTTCTGACCTATAATTGCTTTTCTGAACCACACCTCCCCTTCCATACCAAAGGACCTTCATCCTGTGCTCTGACCAGACACCTGTTAAAGTCCTCTGTGCTACACTGTTGGGGATTGATGGTTTCTGTAGTTACATGTCTGGGGGATCTCCAGTGATGCCCTATGCCTGGGCATTTCTTGACCAGGAAGTGGATATCTCTATCATGTTGGAATTGTGTCCAAACCATGACTTTTTATAGCAAGGTCTTGAATCAAATAAAATTAGGAAAATGTGGAATGTGAATCTACTGCTATTTTCTCTATGTTGGGTGGGACCAAGATTGGACCTCTGAAGTCCTCTGAGAACCTTCCAGAGCCTTCCTTGACGGCATTCACCCAGAATTAATAAATCAGGGAATAGGACCCTGTGACCTCCCTCCCCATGCCCACAAAAAATGTCAAAATTGGAAATGTGTTGTCTTCCCTGTCCTGATCCCCAGAGAAAAATCTATCTTAGTCTGGTGTGGTGGTGCAAACCTTTAATTCCAGCACTCAGGAGCAGAGGTAGGAGGATCGCCATGAGTTTGAGGCCACCCTGAGAATTTCAGGTCAGCCTGAGCCAGAGAGAGACCCTACCTGGAAAAAGCAACAAAAAAGAAGAATCTGTCTTGCAGGTAGTGGCTGTCCTTGGTCTCCCAGCCACATGGTATTTCTTGGTTTTATAGAGTCAGGGGCTTGGCCTAGCCCTGCACCAAGACTGGTCAAGTAAGTCCCACACTGGCTCCATGACATACTTTCTGGTAGACTTTCATAGGAAAAAGACTGTTCTAGGTCTGTGCAACATTTCCATTTCCAAGATATTTTCTGTTTATTATCCCATTTGCTCAGTCCACCTGCACTGTGGAGACAGCCTGTTCTTCAGGGAAGTCCTAATAAAGGAGGCTCCCAGGCTCCTGGTCAGCAGGACAGCACAGAGAGCACGGAGGTCTCCAGTGCCAGGGTTCCTCCAGGTCACCACTCCTTCAGTGGTACAGCCTGGAGATCCTCAAGGTCACCGCTCCTTCAGTGGTACAGCCTGGGGATCCTCAAGGTCACCGCTCCTTCAGTGGTACAGCCTGGGGATCCTCAAGGTCACCGCTCCTTCAGTGGTACAGCCTGGGGATCCTCAAGGTCACCGCTCCTTCAGTGGTACAGCCTGGGGATCCTCAAGGTCACCGCTCCTTCAGTGGTACAGCCTGGAGTTCAGACTAACTCCACAGCCAGTCAGAATGGAAATCACATGCTACATTCACAGATCAGCTCTGTGGGTAGGGAAGGCTTCAGGATATGGTGCACATGGAGCAAAATCAAGGAGGTATTTTGTTTTTATTTATTTATTTGCAAGCAGAGAGAGAGAGAGAAAAAGTGGGCACACAAGAGCATCTTGCCACTGTAAAAGATTTCCAGATGCATG
Source organism: Zapus hudsonius (assembly GCA_004024765.1). NCBI lineage: Eukaryota > Metazoa > Chordata > Mammalia > Rodentia > Dipodidae > Zapus > Zapus hudsonius. Next base: position 3,435 of record PVHP010048958.1, read on the forward strand.
CACCACTGTGTGCATCTGTCTTATGTGGGTACCTAGGAATACAAAGGACCATCAGACTTTACAAGTAAGTCCTTTAACCACTGAGCAATCTCTCCAGCCCCAGGGGGGGATGTTATAACACTGTACACTCATGGGGTAGGCCTTCAGCACAGGGCCCTGAGTCTGTACGTCATCTAGGAGCGTGGCGTGCATTCCCATGGGAGGTCACGAGGTCCTCTCAAAAAGTACCAGTCCCTTGCATCATTTGCAGGGCAAGTGCACAGGAGTCACTCATGGCAACTTCTCCCTCTGATCCATGTTGACCCAGCCCCCAACTTGGGGCCCGGGTTTCAGGAGGACCACCAGCCAGAGCCATTCTTAATTGGCCTTCAGCTGTGTGTGTTTGCTAAGTGTCTTGCACTTACTCGTAATTAAAACATGCTGAAAGTCACCTCACATTTTTAGTTTGGCTCACTGAAGGACACCTGGCGGCTTGCCAGCTTGCTTTCTTTTCATGGGGTTTTGTAGTCTGAAGACGGCATTCTGGACGTAAGCCAAACTTACCTCTTTTCACATCTTTGTCCTTCCACGATCCGGGGAGACATAATCTCTGGTCTGGATATAATTTGCTTTCCTCTAATTACTCCTCACCTTCGGGGTAAGGTGACAACAATGCTTTTGTTCGCTCACTGTCCTTTGTATATATGAAAAAGAGATATTGAAAATAGTAACAGGACAGGATGTATTCTCTCCTTCCCTCTTCACCATTTCTGTTTTTCTCTCTTTCTTTCCTCTCTTTTTCTCTTTTCTTTTTAAAAATTTGTCCCTGGAATTTAACTGAGGGCCTCAAGTATGCTAAGCATATACTGTGCCATTGATCTTACCCTCAGCCTAGGCAGGAATATTTTTTTAAATTTAATATTTATTTATTTATTTGAGAGGGAGAGAAAGAATATTCTATAGAATATCCTATAGAATAGGCAGGAATATTTTTTTAAATTTAATATTTATTTATTTATTTGAGAGGCAGATATATAGAGAAAAAGAATGGGCATACCAGGGCCTCCAGCCACTCCAAATGAACTCCAGACACATGTGCCACTTTGTGGCTTTACGTCTGTGCTGGGGAATCGAACTCAGGTCCTTCTGCTTTACAGGCATCTTCACCACTGAGCCATCTCGCCAGCCCAGGAATATTTTTCCTATGATAACTTCTGACTGGAATGTAAGACACAGGCATTTTTTTTTCTTTCTGTAATCAGAACCATTAGAGAGATGTGTGCCTTGTCCACTAGTTTACACTCCTTGGATTTTTTTCTTCCTGTGTGTGCATATATGCGCATGCACGTGTGTCTGCCTCAATCACTCTCCCCCTTCTTTTTAAAAGAATATTTATTTGCAAGCATAAAGATATAGAAGACAGACAGAGAGAATGGGTGCTCCGGGGCCTCCAGCTGCTGTAAACAGACTCCAGATGCATGCACCACTTTGTGTTCCTGGCTCTACGTGGGTACTGGGGCATCAGACTCGGGTCATTAGGTGTTTCAGGCAAGTGCCTTAACTGCTGAGCCATCTCTCCAGCCCTATACTTTCTTTTTTCATTTTTATTTATTTATTTTCAGAAAGAAAGAAGGAAGATGGGCAAACCAGGGCCTCCAGCTGCTGCAAAAGAACTCCAGATGCATGCACCACTTTGCACATCTGGTTTTACATGGGCACTGGGGAATTGAACCTGGGTTGTTAGGCTTTGCAGGCCTTACACCACTGAGCAATTGCTCCAGCCCTCCATCTTCTTTTTGTGAGACAGGATCTCTCACTGCATCTGGAACTCATGGATTCAGCTAGGTAAGCTGGCTGGCAAGTCCCAGGGGACCCGTCTCTACCTTTCTAGTTCTGGAATTACAGGAGTGTGCCACCACACCTGACATTTACGTGGGTACTAGGGATCTGAACTTAGGTCTTCATGCTTTCGGGGCAGGCACTTAACCCTCTGAGCCATCTTCCCAGCCCAGCACTCATTTAAAATGTCATTTGTTCACATTGCGTCGCAACCATTCGCCAGAACTCTTCACTTGTAAGGCTGAAAATTAAACCTCTGTACCTATTAATCAACACCTGATTTTCCTTCCCCCAGTCTCTGGTGGCCACTTTTTAAAAGATTTTTGGTTATGACTTATCTAGATAAGTAGTAGACTTATTAGGACAGTCCACTCATAAACGAAATTTCTTTGTTCACTTCGCATAACGTCCTCGTGGCTGAGGCCTGTCAGAATTCCCTTCTCTTTGAAGGCTGAAGGTAGCCATTCATATGTATTCTGACCACTGTCCATTCGTTCATCCATTGAGGAACACTTGATTGCTTCCCTTTTTGGCTGTTGGGAATTATGCTGCTAAGAACATGGCTGTGCAAAGATCTTTTTTGTGATAGAACCAGCTACATTCTATTCTGTCAACTCAATTGATTTCTTTTTCTCTCTTTCTTTTCTTTTCTTTTTTTTTTTTTTGGAGACAAAGTCTTGTCCTGTTACCCAGGGTTTCCTCTAACATCTTTCTGCCTCAGCTCCCCAAGTGATGAGATAAAGGGTATGTGCTACCTGCCTGGTTTGATGTGGCTGATTTTAACAGACTAGGAAATGTCAGGATATATGCACGCATGCACACACACACACACACACACACACACACACACGACCTGCCAGACTAGCCTCATTTGGCAGCATGCACATGCGTGGTTATTTGCATATGATAGTGTAAATGTCCGGCCCCATAGATTCACGTGTTTTATTAAAATTGAGTTTGAGAGCTAAAGAGATGGCTTAGTGGTTAAGGCATTTGCCTGCAATACAGAAGTATCAGAGTTCAATTCCCCAGTGCCCACATAAAGCCAGATGTACAAGAGGGCGCATGTGTCTGGAGTTCATTTGCAGTGGCTGGAGACCCTTGTGTGCCTCTCTCTCTCTCTCTCTCTCTCTCTCTCTCTCTCTCTCTCTCTCTCTCTCTCTCTCTCTCTCTCAAACAAATAAATGAATAAAATATTTTTTAAAAATCGAGTTTGAAACTTCAGCCCCTAGCAGGCAGATTCCTGCTACAGGGGGCGTGACTTATGATCTGATTCCAGCCCAAAGAGAGAGAGTTAAAGCTCAGGGGTTTATTACTGCAGTGGATACTCTGCTTGGATCTATGGAAGTAAGCAGCTCTCTGCCATTGGTGGAACTCCCCCTGGATCTGTAAGCTTGAAACAACCCTGTTCCTCCCTAAACTGTGGGTGAATACAATTAAACGGTGTTCAGCATTTACACATGGCTGAACTCTCCTCCCTATGTGAATGAGGAGATGAGGAGACTGGGCTTATGTCTGGACAGGTGTGCTTGGTGGAAACAAGCCACAGGTAAGCTGGGAAGTGAACGTGAAACATTTGTAGCCCAGGTTCATAACGAAAACATTCTTGCACGAGCAGTTGCTGTGCTGAGACACTTTATCCACTCAGCCTTATCACACGCCATGACATCATGGTCATGTGATCCCTGGGAAGCTGGGAAACCTCTGTGCTGTCCCCAGTGTCATTTCCACTCTGAGGACTGTCTGCTCACCTCTCTGATGGAAATAGTTGCTCCCTTTCTCTGAGATTTCACCTCAGCGCATTCCTTGGGGACCTTGGATTTGTCCATTCTTGGTCTGTTCTTGTACTTGTCATGGAGGCTTCATGAGGAGCAAAGTGACGCATGCATCTGGAGTGTGTTTGCAGCAGCAAGAAGACCTGGTACGTGTGTGTGTGTGTGTCCCACACACAAATAATCTTTAAAAATGAGGGTATAATTTTCAAACAGTAAAATTCATCTTTTTAAAAACCACCCTGTGGAATGTATGTCATCATTAAGTGAAATGTGACTACACTTTTATTTCTTTGTTTTTGCTAATGGCCTAGCATGTGTCATGTGTGTGTACACACGTGTGTATGCGTGTGTGTGTGAATGGTGTACATGTGGAGGTCAGAAGTCAACTCTTGGGTCTGTCCTCCATGTTCTCCCTCATCTGAGGCTCACAATCTCCTCACTCTGTTGCTATTTTTCTTCCATGCATTCACTGAATGCTTCTGGGAAATTATTCTGCCTCTGATCTCACTACCAGAGCAGCTTTTTCTTTTTGTTTTTTTCTTCCATGGGGTCTGAGGATCAAGCTCATGTTTGATTGGTGAACACTTTATCCACTGACAAAGTCTCTACAGCTTCCTTTTTATTTATTTATTTTTACTGTGTAGTTCTGTGAGCTTTGAGAAATGCACACACACAGTCACGTAGCCTCTACCACAGTGTAAATGTAGAACAGGTTCGTCACTTTCATGTTCCTTTCAGAAGACTTTCACAGACCCCCTCCCAGCCTGGGCCACATCATCTGGTTTCTATCTCTGTAGTTTTGCCTTTTCCAGAATGACATATAAGTAGAGCCTGTGCTGCGTGGGTTTCTGAGTCTGGCTTCTCTCACTTCGCCTGCTGGGGTTCAGTTTCATGCGTGTCGCATGTTCTGCCTCTCTGTGTCCAGCACGGGACATGCTGAGGCGAGGAAGCTGGGCCCTGGGAGACTCACTTCGGCCTCCACCCTGGCCTTCCCTTTCACACTTGGCCGAGCAGCTTTGTCCCTCTTATTCGGAAGCCCTGGTGCCTCTGTCTGAGAACCAAACCTCCGCTCTTCTTGAGGAAATAAATCAGATTAGAAAGAGCACATTGTTGAAGCCGGCTCACCCACTTAGCAACTCTGTGACCCTGTGCTGGATCTGGCCCAGCAGAGGGACTGGTCAAATGTCAAATGAAGGAAGGAAGGAAGGAATGAATGGATGGGTAGATGGATGGATGAATTTAGCCTCTTGAGTCCTCTTCCCTCCTGTGTATGGTGGGGTAACCATAGTCCCTTCTCTTGGCTGCTGGGAGATCAGTGCCTAGTACAGCCTTGGGTGGGCACCCACAAAGGTTTGTCCTGCTCCACAGCTGCCCCTCGAGTCCTTTGATTCCCTCCTGCAGAAGGGCTTGGCTACATGGTGCAAACCTCAAAGGTGGTTGGTTCTCAGACCAGCCATTTGGGAGCCATGAGGACCCACCAGCTGAGTAGACAAATCCCAGAAATTCCCAGCGATCCCTGCTGACTCACTCAAGTTCACATCAGAGAGCTCCTTGCACTTTCACTCGCTCCTCCCCCATCGCCTCCTTTCAGGGTTCAGATGGAAGGTCCATTAGACCTTCCTTCTCCCCAGACACATGCCTCATGGGAGGCTTTAGAAGAAGCCTGCTGGGAGCAGAAAACCCTAACCCTTTGAGCATGGGAACCCCTTGACTGGGGTTGGATCTCTGGGTGACAGACCTGTGGAAGGACGTGGGCTGGAAGCTAGGTGGCCGCTGAGCATTCGTTATTATTGAATGTGTTCTCTTTTTCAAAAGTGACTCCTCAGGGGAGTGGTGCTGAGGTAATCCCAGCTGAGGCAGGAGGACTGCTGTGAGTTTCAGGCCACAAAGCGAGACTCTGTCTAAAAACAACCAGACTCAGCAGAGGATCACTGTTAATGACTTATTTATGTGAGTGTTTGCTGGCACCTTTCCTCCCAGAGGACCTAGACAACAAATCCTTAGTCATTGAATGAAAAAGGTTTTAGAGAACTGGCATTTGAGGGCTGGAGAGATGACACTTGCCTGCAAAGCCTGAGGACTTGGTTTTGATTCCCCAGTGCCCACATAGAGCCAGATGCACAGGGTACAGTGGCTAGAGGCCCTGGCACACCCATTCTCTGTCTCTATATATATCTGCCTCTTTCTCAAATAAAAAATAAAATATTTTAAAAAACCATTATAAGAATTGGCATTTTAAGATTGTAAGAGCCGTGGTGGGGGAGACGATCCAGAGGCATGGCACCCTTCAGTAACAACACACTTGGGCCAGGAGGACCGGGCTGAGTACTAGGCTATCCAGGGTCCCCTGCCACAAGGACTGATGGAGACGGCCCACAGAGGAGGATATCCAGCTGATTGGGGATGGGGAGGGGGGCATTTGGGGAATTGGGGATAACAACTCATTGTTTGCCCACTGAATAATGTAACTCATTATGGACAATAAATATATATTTAAGACTTAAAAAAAGAATTGGCATTTTAAAAAATGTCCATGTGTGCATGTGTGTCTTCATGGGTGTGTGGGTACATGTGTGTGTGCATTCCTGGGTGTGTGGGTACATGTGTGTGTACATGTGTGTATTCATGGGTGTGTGGGTACACGTGCGTGTGCATGTGTGTATTCCTGGGTGTGTGGGTACACGTGTGTGCATGCATGTGTGTATTCATGGGTGTGTGGGTACACGTGTGTGTGCGTGTACATATGGAGGTCAGAGAACAACCTCAGCTGTCATTCCTTGCAGATGCCATCCATCTTTGTTTTCTGTTCTTTGGCCTGGAGCTGACAAATCAGGGATCTTCCTGTCCCCACCTGCCCCGTGCTAGAATTATAAGTGCAGGCCATCCACGCCCAGCACGTTTACATGGATTCTGGGGACCAAACTCAGGTCCGCATGCTTGCAGAGCAAGAACCTTCCTGACTGAGCTGCCACCCCAGCCCTCAAGAGTTGCCATTTGACTAGTTACTATTTCTGTGGGGGAAAAGCAGGAAAAGAAACTAGTCATTGCTGTTCATGTACCATAAGTTTGGACTGTTAACTCTTTACCTCAGACTCCTCAGGGGTTGTGATGGTTTGTTCCAGGTGTCCCCTACAAATGTGTGTGTTCTGAATCCTTGATACTCAGCTGATGGCAAAATTGAAATTCGAACCTTGTTGGAGGTGGGCTTATGGGGTTTTAAGCCAGCTTCCCCTTGCCAGTGTTTGGCACACCTTCCTGCCACTGTTTGCAGTGCTGTGGCGGAGGTGATGTCCAGCCCTCTGCTCATGCCATCGTTTTCCCTGCCATCATGGAGCTTCCCCTCGAGCCTGTCAGTCAAAATAAACCCTTTAGACTTTAAAACAAACAAAGATTCGGAGCGCTGAGCAGGATTTGGGTGGGTTGGATTATAGAGTTTAACAGAATGAGTTGAAAATTTCCAGAATGTTGGTTTCCTGGTTACATCGGACTTTTCTGTTTTGTGCTTTTCTAAATTGGGTTTGGAAGGATTTCTGTAATCCAATTTAAATTGGTGGATTTTTTTTCAGAACATATGGCACACAGCTCTAAGCAATCTCTCCCCTCCCCCATGCTCAGAGAGGCTGTTGGCTGGCAATGGCCTTGGCTTTGGGTAGGGGAAGGACCTTGACAGATCTCTCGGTCACCCTGAAGCTCAGTTTCTCACTGTGGATGGGGAAAGGAACCCCATCTCATTTCAGAGGTCGTAGTGCAGATCAAATAAGCAGATACCTCAATGAGATTTTTTTTGGGGGGGGGGGCTAGCCCAGGAAGAGGTGAGTATGTGTTAGCTGTCTCAGATCTGCAGAGAGAAGGAAGGCCACAAAGACAGAGCTGGCAGAATCTCGTGCCAAGATGAAAAGAAGGGCATGGCTTGTTTCTGTGTTACCCAGATCAGCTTGGGCTGGGAAAGCAGATCACTGGATATGCCAGGGACACCGCCAGGATACTGTTGTGTAGTGTCAGGAAATCAATACACGGGCTGGAGAGATGGCTCAGCGGTTAAGGCACTTGCCTCCAGGGCCTAAGGCCCCAGGTTCAATTCCCCAGTACCCACATAAAAGGTGGTGGCCCTGGTGCGCTCTCTCTCTCTCTCTCTCTCTCTCTCTCTCTCTCTTGCTCTCTCTCTCTCTGTAGCTCTCTGCTTGAAAATGAATAAATAAAATATTTTTTAAAAAAAGGAAATCAATACATTCTGCAGGCCAGAGTGGGCAAGAAAATTGGCAACACTCTCCCTCCATTTCCACTAGTTCATTCATTCATGCATTCATTCATTCATGCATTCATTCATTCATGGATCACCTGCAGACTCTATGCTACATGCTGTACAGGCGGGAGGATGGTACAGCTTAGCAGGGAAGAGGAAGACAGCAGAGCCAGGCTGACCTTGAGTTTGAGTCTGGCCCACTTCCCTGTCTACTTGTGAAACTCAACGACTTAATTTCACTAAAACTCCAGCTTCTTCACCTTTATTATGAAAAGCAACAATGACAATAATTCCTGCCTCCTACGAAGGTTTAAGCGATAATGTCTGTAGATCAATTTGCACAGATCCTTGTGCGTAGTGAAGTCAAGTAAATAGCAGGTCATGGATCACAATCATGTCATCTCTGGGGAGCCAAATACACAGGGGGCAGTTCTGCTGTTTTCCTCCGGAGCCTGTTAGACGGTATGACGGGTAAGCAGAAGCCAAGGCTTGAGACCACAGCAACCCAGGTGGTGGAACCTTGACCTATAAGCCCAGGCTGAGCAGCTCTATCCAACTTAAGCATCTGAGTGCCCACTGTGAGTGAGGGTGTCACCTGTGAGGAAATCCCTTCTGTAGGGACATTTGGACCCCAGGCTTGAGTACTCCCAGGGCTTAAGTAGCAGCGGGCCTTGGAGATGCATTATGGGTTTTGTGAGCCCTTGTTTTGTCATACCTGAGCTCTCCAGCATCAATGCATCCTGCTGTCTCAGCGTGGACACACGTACACACAGTGTGCTCACCTACTGCTGCGAATTCCTCCCTCCAAAAGCTTTTGTGTTTCTTTCTTTCTTTCTTTCTTTCTTTCTTTCTTTCTTTCTTTCTTTCTTTCTTTTTTTTTTTTGAGGTAATGTCTCGCTGTAACCCAGGCTGATTTGGAATTCACTCTGTAGTCTCAGGCTGACCTTGAACTCCCAGTGATCCTCCTGCCTCTGCCTCCATGCTCCCACACCCACCCGGCAGTGTTTCTTATTTTTTTAAACTTTTTATTGCTGGCTTCCATAATTATAGACAATAAACCATTATGATGCCCTCCCCACTGCCCACATCTCTCCCCCCTCTCACTTAGTCTCTGTTTTGTTTCTGTGACATCTTTACCTCCA
>PVHP010048959.1:0-12338 GCA_004024765.1 Zapus hudsonius
AGGAAGGAAGGAAGGAAGGAAGGAAGGAAGGAAGGAAGGAAGGAAGGAAGGAAGGAAGGAAGGAAGGAAGGAAGGAAGGAAGGAAGGAAGGAAGGAAGGAAGGAAGGAAGGAAGGAAGGAAGGAAGGAAGGAAGGAAGGAAGGAAGGAAGGAAGGAAAATGAGTAGTGAAGGAGAAGGTAGAGAAGAAAATGAAGGGTAAATAAAAGAAATGTCTTCCCTACAAAGATTTTAGGGCCAAAACACCAAACAACAATAACAAAAACACTTTATATTTTCCTCTGGCTCAGACCCCAAACTGGATCTTATTTCTACCCACACCATCTGGAGAATTGAGACAACAGAGAATCACAGAGATCATCCAGGCCTTCAAAGTATCAAATCACATTCACTTACATTATAAATTCAACACTGGTATCTGATTTTTTGTTTTTTTTAAAACCACCACTAATTATCTCTACCATCACTGTGGGTTTTGTTAATGCCTTATTCCTACCACTCTGCTTCAAATAGTCTTTGCTGTCCATGACTTCCTACCACATGCGTGGCTTCTTGTTGATTTTCCCCATGGGTAGCATAGTCAGGCAGCCTATGTTTTGAATATTCATGGTTCAACCTGTGCAATGCTAACACAGAATGAGTAAAACAGCTGTCAACAACCCCACAAAATTCTGTTTCTTGGATTAAGACCACAGGACGCACCTGCAGATAAATGTTATTACATCTCTCTCTCTTTTTATTTCCTTTGCGTACACCTATTAAGCAAAGAGATATTGTAGTCATTGATTCCTACAAACCCTGTTAATAACCAACATCATCAGGTGCATGCAAGTAGAAGGTAGTTAAGCACAACCTGCCACTGCCAAGAACAGTCCCCTGGAGCCTCTACTACCTAATCATTTCCTCGTACAACTACACAAGACAAGAAAGTCAGTGCAGAACTAATGTAAAACCCAAGGGGCAGAAAGTAATAGAAAACTCAACCACTTAAGCTCCCTGCATCTCTGGAGAAAATCACGTCTAAACAATTACATTACATTTTGTTAGCATCATCTTCTCCATTGCCAAGAAACAGAATAGTTTTTGACTAATAAGCAAAAGAAAAATCAGAAATAGCAAAATTCAAAGAGCAAAGCTTGCATTATAGCTGTGGATCAAATGGTGGTTAATTCTTTCCCCCCCCCAAAAAAAAATCAGCCTACTACTAAAGAATCTATACAACTATTTCAAATAAGGAAATTGTACATCAAAAAAAAGTTCTTTCAAGAATATCAAGTTCTAGATAGCTTTAATGGTAGCCTTATTGTTATTTACCTTAGCCATTGTTTTTTGTTGATTTTAAGAATAATTTATTGAGTAGATTGCAAGGGAATAGTAGTGTGAAGTGACTAAACTACTACTTGCTCCTCAACAATGTTTAAAAATATTTTTAGGCATCTGCCATTCCTAAAAAGGCATTTGTTGATAGAAATTGATTTATTAAGAATATCACAAGCCGGATGTGGTGGCTCATGCCTTTAATCCCAGCACTCGGGAGGCAGAGGTAGGAGGATCACCATGAGTTCTAGGCCACCCTGAGACTACATAGTGAATTCCGGGTCAGCCAGGGCTAGATCGAGACCCTACCTTGAAAAACAAAACAAACAAACAAACAAAAAAAGACAAAAAAAAAGAGTGGTTGGGGAAATGGTTCAGTTTGTTCACAAGAAGGAGTTCCCAACTGTCGATTCCCAGCACCCACATAAAAAGCTGGGCATGATGACATGTATCTGCAATCCCAGAACTGTGGAGAGAAAGACAGCAAGAGCTCTGGGGCTCTTGACTAACTATCCTAGTCAAATTAGGTTCAGCAAGAGACCCTGTCTCAGAAATAGAGTGGAAAGCAATTAAAGAAGATATCTGATGTCAAGCTCTGGTCTCCACATATATGTGCACACCATGCGCACACACACACACACACACACACACACACACACCATAAGAATATCAAAGAGAACTCTGAAAATTAGAGCGTCACTAAGTAGCAGGCCACTATCAAATTGATGCCTTCTGTTGTTTGCACATGCCCTGACCTAAGAAAAGTGATTTCAAGATCTGAAGAAAATGCGATCTTTATGAAAACTGTTATGCAAAGAAACCACTTAATTCATAAGTAAATATTCTCTTGGGAAGAGAGGCTGGGTCAGGTACTGAAAGGCATCTGGCATATAGTCAGACTCTACCTCTAAGGGAGTGATCGTCAATGAGGAAATGATCACCTTTGCTTCTCTAAGACGAACACAGTGCCTCTATGAAAAATACCTGTACCTGGTTCTCTCTGACTCCTTTTTTTGTTTTCTTTTAGGTCATTGCTCTTTCTTAATGGATCAGTGTGTTCCAAATATTTGCATTTTCTTGGCCAAGAGTGAAAACCTTGGGACTGAACCATGCATCATGTTTGAAGATGCTGGAAGAAAATAAGAGCTTTTTGCGTAAGTTCATGCAAGTTGGATCACTTGGGTTTGGGGATAAAGGAGCGTGATGGAAGAGCTATATTGTGTGAAACATTTTTCCCTGAAGGGATATGAACACATGTCTATTCACCCCAGATATGGCACAGATGAGGATTCCACCAAAGCCAGTTTTGGTAAACCAATGAGTTTCTCAGGGTTTGTTATGGTTCAGGTTTAAGTACCCAATACAGCCTTTCTCATCTGAAATAATTAACTTTTTGTCTAAGTCATAATAAGCCAAATACTCTTATTAATTTTTAATTACTTTTAATTGTGGCCAAATGTATGCAATATAAAATTGGTGTGACTTTACATAAGTCACTTGACCTCTCCTCGTCCTAAGAGCTCATTATTGGAATTCCAAACTGATGACGATGTTCTAAGTTTTCATGTGGAGATATGGGTTGGTTAATCAGGAATTGAGCTGATCCTCCAATTCTATGGGCCTTTTGGACCTCATCTTCAAAGCCACAAAAGTTCTCAAAGACTTGTTTTTTTTTTTTTTTTTAGTGGACGTATTTTTTGAGCATCTGCAGATTATAGGTTAGGGCTGCCTCTCAAAATGCAGCTGATGTGTCCCAAAAATGGAGAGTCTCGCTTTCCCTGTCAACTGCCTCAGCAAACTACCACCTCCACAAATGATATCCATCGTTTCTCATCAACTTCCAATGTGACATCCCCACTCCCAGTCCCATTTTATAGTGATTTTGGGGAAAAAAGACAGGATGAAGTTTGGCCATGTAGGACTCTAAATATCAGACAATCGATCCTCAATAAAAACAGGAAACATGGGTAGGATTGGCATACAGAAATTGCATTTGTTTTCAATGACTGCCTTAACAAAGTGTCATAAACCGTGTGTGGGGGGGGTGTATGTACAATGTATGCTCATATGTGTATGTGTGCGTGTTCATGTGTATGAGTGTAGGCATGCATGTGTCACAGTAAGTGTGTAGAGGTCTGAGGGTATCTTTCAGTCTGGTCCTTTCCCTCCACCTCATTTGAGACAGGGTAACTTGTTCACTGCTCCATTCACCAGTCTATCTGGTCCTCCAGCTTCTGAAAAATTCTCCTGTCTCTATCCCCCATTTTGGAGAAGGGATGCTAATATTACAGAAGCCCTAGCTTACAGCTTTTACATGGGTTCTGGGGATCCAAGCTCAGATTCTCATGCTTGCTTAGCAAGTGCTTTATCCATTGAACCATCTCTCCAGCCCACAAAATGTTTTCTTAAACACCTGAAGCCATCTCATAAGTCTGTTAGCAGGGCCAGGTGCCCTATTAAACTTGTAGGGGATCATCCTTCTTTTCTTCTGGCCATTTGCTGGGAATTCTTGGTGTTTCTTGCCATAGGAATATTTCAGTCTTTCCATCATCACCTGCTCTTCCCTGGCAGTCTGTCTTCACATGATGTTTATCTGCTTATAAAAGCATGGGTTATCTAATATGCTGCATTAATAACCTCATCTATATTTGGTAACATGTAGGAATTCTCTACTTCCTAATAAGGTCACAATCATAAGTGGCTGAACTGGAATACAATATATCACTTGGGGAGAAACACAATTTTACCCATAATATGGACTGACCTAAAGAGGTATCTCAGAACAGCCCTGATGGCTGGCCCACCAGCTGCAATCTCAGAGAACAAGACCTTATGGAGTGCTGCTGCGTGTTCCCCCAATGCTGGGCTTCTTTTGAAGCTATTCTGTTCCACAGAACGAAAGCTCAGCTTTCTCTAAATCTCCCTCCCATTTGCAATCATTAACAGAAGATGATTATGCCAGTGAGTTACCAATTCTCCCCTTATACAAAGCCCTTCGTGTTATCATCACTCAGGTTCATGAAAATTTCTAGACTGGGGAAACCTGCTTAGGGTGCCCATTCATCCCTGATCCTGCCATAGCTGAAGAACCTGTTTGGGTTGTTACAACAGCCATTTACACTCACACTATTTTATGAGGCTACTTTACTTAGCAAAGAACTCTACACAGAAACTTCAGTCTTCCCACAATACAAAGAAAACTCTTAAATAGAGAATAACGTATAAAACTCAGAAATCTATGTCTGATTAGAAGATATAAGTTGTAAAATTTAAACAAAACATACACCATCAGTCCACTTTGCCAAAGGGATACACTGTGATATAGATTTAACATACAATGCAGTGATTCATAACTATCTCTGTGTTAAGGTTGCTTAGGGAATCATAATTTTTAATTATCTGAATTTTACACATTTAAATTTGCATGTATATTAAATCATTAGTTCAGCTTTAAAGACTGTATATGAAGTATATATAAGTAAAACATTTTAATGTGTATGCGTGTAATTATAATTGAACACAAGGGATCCCCATAATGATTTAATAAAAAGAAGAAAAAAATCCAAGCCCAAAGTAATAAATCCATTTTAATCATGTGTAATAGCTTGTGGCTGTGTTTTCCTATACATATCCATTCATGTGTGCCTTTTATATTTTATGTCGATATCAAATCTGTTACTCCAATGTTTTATAACTATGACTCCATGTAAATCACCTCAGTTGAAAATTTTACATCTGCAGATTGATGGGTAAAGATAGAAGAAGTTCATTTTTATTATTGAGAAATAATTTTTAGATGTTCAGCATAATTGTGCTCAGTATAAGCGATTGCATGGTTTCAGTGATAAAAAAAACCTGTAAGTTAAAGGCTAAACTGCCTGTAACTTAAATGCTCTGTTTAAAATCATGAAAATGATGTGTCATTGTGAGATTCAGTGTTTTTCACAAGAAAGTATTTAATTTATAGGGGCCTCTTTAGCCTACCGATTTGAAATGCTATAATCGGGGAGTGATGTATTGTATTTCCCAAAGCATGGATCAAATATACCAATTGCTTTATAATAATTGGCTTTAGCTACTAGCGAATTTGAGGAGTTTGTATTTGAAATATGTGAAAATTTGTTTTTAATAAGAGTGCAAGTCTCAATCCAAATTTGGTTAAAACAGAGTATAATGTGAAAACTTAGGCTGTGTGTCCTTCCTAAATTCTGGAAATTCTACCCCCAGAAATTGCTGCAATGCATTGAAAAGCAGCAAGTAGAGAATGAGGTTCCTCTTGATTTTTGCTTGAGTCCAAGCGTACGCTTCTCTATACGTGGCATGAGAGAGCCATCTAGAGAGAGTTAGGAAAAAAGCTGTCTCCTCCAGCAAGAACAGAAAGTCTGTGAGTGTCTGCCAAGATAGTTTAAGTGTTCTACAGGAACGAAATGGACACGGGTTTGGAGCTTGGAATGCACTCAATATAAGGCAGATTGTGGAAGGTGTTAAAAAGCCACCTTGTCATACTAATTAATACACACCAATATAGACACTGACCTTGCATGCAAAGATGTCTGACGTCAGACAGGGAGAGCAGCAGGCATCAAAGGTCTGGGCGGCATTGGGGAAGCAAGCCTGGACCCAGCAAATACTGGGACAGCAAGACCAGGACTGCTTAAGGCTCTGTCTCTTCTGTGAATCCATACCCTCCACAGTCAATTAGACTGGGTTAGGGAAGCCCAGCTATCCATCAAGACATTTCTACATGTGCCTCTGAGGTGTTTCTGGAAGAGATTGATATTTGAATCGGTCTGAGTAAAGAAAATCCACACTTAATGCGGATGAACATTGATGAGCCCATCTGGTGAGGACCCACCTGACGAGTACAGTATAAAAAAAAAAAGCAGAGGTAGGAAAAGTTCAATTCATTCTGAGTGGGGGACACCCAGCTTGATCTACCTTTGGGCTTTCATCCTCCCCTGACTCTCCATCCATCAGACTGTAAGGCTCACACCAGAGCTGCCAGGATTCTCCAGCCTTTTCCCTGGGCTTGAGTCTCACCAGCTTCGCTGGCTCTCTAGCTCATGTGTGGTGGATCACAGGACTTCTCAGCCTCCGTAGCTATGGAAGCCGAGGCTCACAAATGCCTTCCCATATCAACACACACCCTGCTGGTTTGGTTTCTCAGGAGAGCCCTGCTGAAATGATCACAGTGCCTACCCCACATTTGGTTCAGGTTGAAACTCAACTTGCTTCAAACTCTGATGACTACTCTGTGATCTCTGTGTCCATAGATCTGGTGTGGCTTCTTAATATTGTTGGGGTCTTGGAGAAAGGGGTCTGTGTCCACATTTGTCTAGGTATCATTTTCGTCATTGGATATTTATCACTGTGACTTGAATGTGTTCCTAAAAGGAAAGGATTTTTTTGAACTTTGGTTGCATTGGCTGGATGATTTGTTACTGAAGTAGTATGAGTTAAACACACATGGAGTGAATGAATCCTCACAGCATACAGTGGAAGTAGTTGCCTACTGTGTCTTACTCCAGAGTGAGCAAGGTCCTGGGCAATTTGACAAAGTAGGTATGAAAGGATTACCCAATAAACTAAAAGCTACGTGCAAACAGCATTGACTATGTAAATATCTCTCCTCCTCTCCAAGTTCTTCCAACCCAACCTTGGTCCCTCAGGTTCATCTACATGGAAAGCTTGGAGGCATTGGGGCAGAAATAATGAGGGGATTCTATTTCACATGAGTGACAGAACTCCTGCTAAGGTAAGAGCTATTACTATTTCTATTCTAGAGCACTCACACATTCTCATTTGAGCAGTCTCTATGGGCCATATGGTGTTTTAGGCCCTGGGGATATGCTAGTGAAAAGAACAAAGTCCCTGCTCATGGAAGACAGAAACTAAGACAAGAGAACTAACTCCAGAGCCCATATACTCATGATGCTGTGGTGCACTCAATATATATAAGCAGATTAAGTTTTCTTGTACAGGAGAATTAAACTGTGCACATAGCACTTGGAAAATTGCTGGTATGGATAGGGGTTATGGTTTGTTTATAAACATCATGAGACAGAAGTAGCACCAAAATTATTTTAAGATATAATTATCATTTTAAGCTCTCTGTAAGCTTATGCTTTTTTCATCTTTTGATGTTGAAACATTTTAATCATTAAAAATCTAGAATACTTGTACAGTAATTCTAACAAAATATTCACTTAATTTCAACAATTTTAACATACTAATATATATGTATATATGTATCATATATATATATGATATATATCAGCTTGTTGCAGTCAGCTTTCTAGTTGCTGTGCAGAAAGAACCCAAACAAAAGCGGCTTGTTGAAGAATGGGTTTATTTGGCTTACGGACTCGAGGGGAGGCTCCATCCTGGCAGGGAAAATGATGGCACGAGCAGATGGGTAGACATCACCTCTGCCACAACACTGGAAACAGCAGCAGGAAGGTGTGCCAAATACTGGCAAGGGGAAGCTGGTTTATAATCCCTACAAGCCCACCCCTGACAACACAGCTCTAGTGAGGTTCTAATTCCTGATCTGCCATCAGATGAGGATCGATCATTGAGAACACATTCATTTGTTTGGGGGGGGACACCTGAATCAAACCATGACACAGCTATCGTTTGAAAGCATGTTATAGACCTATAAAACTTCATGGGTTGGGAAAGAGAACTGCTTCATATACACTCCTTTTAGTTCCTTCTAGAGACTCCTTCTAAAAAGACATCTTTCTGCTTTTTATCAACCAAAAAAACCTTCATGGCATTCTCCTCTTTAAACAAATGTCCAGGTCAAGTTGGAAGACTTATCAAGGATAGGAGAGGATGGTTGGAAAGTTAAGGACAGCTTCTATTAGGGACAGGGGCAGCAGCCCAATGTGGGTCTGAAGCAGACAGAAAAGAAGAGTCTGTAGGTCCATTGTGGTCCCTGCCTCCAAAATGCAGAAGCAAGGTTTCTCAATATGAGTTCTAGAAGAACTTCATGCCATCTTTTGGGACTGGGGAGAAATCTGTGCAAGCATGAGGGCCTGTGACAGCCCGAGACCACATAAGTTCAATTCCCCAGCTCCCACATAAGTAGCTGGGAGTGGCCATACACATCTGTAACTCCAGTCCTGCTGGGCAGGGAGCAAATCATTGGGGCTTGCTCACTGGAAAAAAAAAAACAGTGAAAATGGTGACTCTGGGTTCCATGAGAGACTCTCTCTCAAGGAAACAGAAGGGCAAGGAAAAAGACTAGGACACTTGCGGGTCTCTGTGCTCCACAACTTGAGAGTTTCTTCTGTCCTCCACATGAGGACACTTGAGGGTCCCCTCTGTCCTCCACATCAGAACATTTGAGGGTCTCCTCTGCCCTCCACATGAGGACACTTGAGGGTCCCTTCTGTCCTCCACTTGAGGACACTTGGAGGTCTCCTCTTTACTCCATATGAAGACACTCAAATGTCTCCATCCTCCACACGAGTGAACAGTGATGCACATGACTGGAAGGTTTCCTAGAAGTCATGGCTTCTGCATGTGCACAGGGTAAGGGCATCTGCATACACATATACACACACTACATACACACCACACGACACATCTGACCACACATACTCCAAATGCACACACAAAAAATATTTTTAATTCATGCATCTCTTAAATTAATATCTTTTGTATAAATACATTTCTCTTATAACAGCATAATTTTACAACTAAGTATCAAGTTTATACTCTAATTTCACCTCCATGTTCTTTTTTTAATTATGAATTTTACCGTATTGACATTTGCATGTTGGTATATTTCCATCAGGTTATACTTTTACAGTCCCTCTTCCCTCAAAATGTTTTTAATAGCTAATTTTTTCAAATAGAAATCTGCTCAAAGTTTACACATTACGTTTTGTTGTTATAGCTCTTGAAAAGTCTTTTAATCTAGGACAGCCCCACCATTATCTCCCTCCCCCAAAAAATAATTAGCTTACATATATTTAATGACTGTTTTATCATAGAAGGTCCTCGCCTTCCACATGAAAAATGTGTTCATCATAATATTTTCCTTGCTCCTTTTGTCCCTCTGTTTCTTATAAACTAGAAGTTGGGTTCCAGGTTTGAAGCAATCTGGTTTAGCATTCTGGCCAAACGTGCCTCATGGCTGTGATGCTGTGTACTTATTGTATCCAATAACATCTCATCACACCATGTGATGCCTGCTGTACTTCATCACTCAGACTCTTTATAAGTAAGAAGCAACTTACGGGTGATCCTTTGTATTTTTTAAATATAACGTTCCCTCCAAAATCTGCCTGGCGGTTTTTAATGCTTACACATGACTGGATCAAGTATTACATTGGAGCTTCAAGTTGAGCTTTTGATGATATCACTTCTTGTACCTTTATGATTTCTCTGGCTAATGATGTTCCCATCTCCCTCCTCATCTCAACAACAAATTAGCATAGATATGGCTAATGGGAAGCGCATCAAGTTTCCTAATCTGTTGATCTATGTATAATTCACCCCTCAACTCTTTTTCCTATGTTTAATCTGTACAGCATGCCTCAATGGGACTACAAAGTACCTTTTTCCTTATTCTGTGGTGGGTTGCATATATCTTCATTATCATAATTAACATTTTACATGATAATTATTTGCAGATTTGTCTCTATTAACCTACAGGATCCCTGATATAAGGGATGTATTTGTATTTTGCACACCCAATTCTCAACAGAGTGTCTAGTGAATCTGTGTTATGGCTAGCTGCACAGGTCAGAGACCCTCTTGTTCAGGTCACATTCATCTTCACGCAGTCCCCTCTTTTTGCTTTGTTCACGCCTCAGTTCTCATCAATTACCAAATGAACTTGGATAGAAGAGTCTCTTTGGTTTGTTTGTGCCTTCTCCATTAGGGACAGATAGACATTACCTCGGTGTCACAACTCACAGTAACCAATTTTCAAGAACAATATTACTTTCTTATGGAACAAATTGCATCTCGGTTTAAAATTCTGGTGACTAATTTCTGATGAGCCCTGGCTGAAATGGCTTCTAAGACTGGCATGATGCCATTGTCATGAGTGACAAGATGCTAATGTCTTATTTAAACTCCACAAAACCACAAATGATGTCTCCCTTCAAGCAATTAATCAAGGACTAGTAGGCTATCACTATCAGGGCCTTTTAAAACTATTTCAACAAAAGGAACAATGAATAGTCAACAGGGTACTTTATACTTTCCAATGTGCTTTTTAATTTTATTTATTTATTTATTTATTTATTTATTTATTTATTTATTTATTTATTTATTTGGTTTTGCTCTAGCTGGGAATAATTCACTATGTAGTCTCAGGGTGTCCTCAAACTTACGGTGACCCTCCTATCTCTGCTTCCCTAGGGATTAAAGGTGTGCACCACCACGCCTGGCTCCAATGTGCTTTTAAATGTCATGTTATCTCCTTTTAAAATCTATGTCTTGACTCCAGACCTATATATACAACTATCCACACCATTTTGAATTTCTCCAACTCAGTGTATCTGAAACATATCAATCAGTTCCCCCAGGTCAGAGACTATAACACTGTTCACTACCTTGTCCTAGAAAAAGTCCTGAGGACCATTGCTCTTGCCTTCATTTTCCTACATGCTTCACCATGCCATGTTGCATCAAAAACTCACTGTGCCCAATACTGAACTCATCACTTTTCTCCTACAAGCTGCTCCAGTCTCTTGATTATGGGAACCACATCCATCCCATTCACTGTAAGTCAGCTGTGGTGGTTTGAATATATGCCCCCCATAGACTTGGGTGTTTTTTTTTTAAGCTTGTCTCCAGCCACTGGGTCAGATCCTGGGCTCCAACCCTAAGCTGTGTTGGGAGCTGATCTGATTTTTCAGTCCAAAAATATACAGAACAGTCTGAGCTCTGCCTGGGTCCCCCTTGCTGCTTGTGTGTGTTTGTGGCTTTTGGTGTTTGCTGGCTGGTGATGGGTTTTCTCTGCTTGGATGTAGGGAGGCAGCTTCTTCCACCCCTGATGGAACTTCTCCCTTGATCTATAAGTTTCAAATAGATCCTTCCCTCTCATAAACTGTGCCTTCCCCATTCCTATCCCCCTGCCACACTGAGCTGTTTCAAACTTCTCTTACCTGTTCGTTGCATCCCTAGTTTGTTCTTCCTGTTACAGCAGAAATGATCTAGCACTGGTTCCTGGTAACTTGGTTAACTGCAGGAAGAGGTGTGATTAAAGACTGTCTGTAAAGAGGAGGAGCCGCTAAACTTCTAGTTGATCTGGGTAAAGATCGCATGAATGTCTGAGCTGTGAAAAATGTAATGAGTTGTACAAATATGATATGGGCATTTATTCTGTATATATGTGTCATGGTTTGATACAGGTGTCCCCCACAAACAATTGAATGTGTTCTGATAGATCGATCCTCAGCTGATGGCAGTTTGGGTTTTACAACCTCGATGAAGCTGTGTTGTCAGGGGCGGGCTTATGGGGTTATAAGCCAGCTCCCCTTTGCCAGTATTTGGCACACCTTCCTGCCGCTGTTTGCAGTGCTGTGGCAGAGGTGATGTCCAGCCCTCTGCTCATGCCATCGTTTTCCCTGCCAGAATGGAGTCTCCCCTCCAGTCCGTAAGCCAAATAAACCCATTCCTCTACAAGCCGCTTTTGTTTGGGTTCTTCCTGCGCAGCAACTAGAAACCTGACCCCAACAGTTTTGGTACCAGGACGTGGGGTCATCTGTTGCTGCTAGAACCCTCATCTTGTGGCTTTGGTCTTCTGGAAGTGATCTATAGGAGGAATGTGGAAGGATTTGAAATCTCAGCCTGAGAGATGCCTTGCAGTGCTGTGAGTACAGCTTGATGAACCATTCTGGTCAGAATTAAAAGACCTGAATGAAGTAAGTACTATGGACTGTGAGGTTTGGCTTACGAGGGGGAGAAAGAACTTTGTCAGGACTCTGCCAGAAGCAGTTTGTGTGAGAGGCTTGCTGCGTTCTGCCTGCTTGTGTCCTGGAAACCTGTGTAGGGTTGC